>PVKE010005236.1:17451-60192 GCA_004027555.1 Craseonycteris thonglongyai
GAGAGAGAGAGAGAGAGAGAGAGAGAGAGAGAGAGAGAGAGAGAGAGAGAGAGATCCCAGCATCCTTTCACATAGTAAACTAGCATTTCCAGAAATAGTGTTTTCCTTTGGCTCTTAGAACTAGCGCTGTGCCAATGAAGGTGAACACCTGAGATGCCATTGCAAAGTTTGCTTCGGAAGATAAAATCTAGTGAACTCTCTATTCACCTGTGTTTTGTTTTTGTTTGTTTTTTTCTCCTCAATGAAGGTCTAGGCAGCAGCAAGCAGGGTAATGTTAACACCCAACCGCACTGAGCACAGCAGGAGAAGAGGAATCCCATATTCCTCTGCCCAGATACCCAGGCTACCTCAGGGCCTGTGGCAGAACAGCCACTCAGTAAAATGTTTGTGGAACAGACAATGAATTCACAATGGTCTGAAGGAAAACCGCAGAGCTCTCCCATGAATATGAATTCTACCTGTGCTTTGGAATGCAATGTGGGATATCTTAATATATAAAAGTATTTCCTGAAGATGTGGAATGAATACATTTTTATGCCAGTGGCTCGCAACACTTTTCAAGGTCAGAAAGTTTCAATAGTAACGTCACAGTATTCATCCAGAGAAAGTGACTGGCAGGCATAAGCAGTGGGTCAAGGCTGGTGGACACCCCAAGGTCTGGAACCACTGGTTTATCTTGTAAATCAGTGCTCCCCAGCTGTGTGAGAAGACCATGTCACTCTTCTGGGAGCATCTGGGTGTACAGAGAAGTCTACAGTCTACATGGGTGGGAAGCACCTACAAAATTGGGGACGGGGTGGTAGGGAACAAGAAGCAGGCATATATGTAATTTTTTAAAGCTCCCCATAATTCTAACACACCCTGAACCCCTCTTCCTATCAAAAACAAGTGCCATAAGCCTTTTCCACCCAAATCTTTACAACAACCCATCTTGCACATTTACAGTTGAGGAAACCAACAAGCAGTGAGGAGCCCAGGTTATGCAGACGTAGAATTCATATTCATATGTGAGGGCTCCTGCTTCCCTTTGGACTATTTTGAGTTCACATTTGTTCCAATATGAATCCAATCCTGGAGTATCATCCCACCCACTACCATACAAGCAGGTGTACAACCTCCCTGAGTAATTTAGGGAACGAGTGCCACAGGGCACCCACCCTCTGGCTTTTTATTAAATGGAGGATTTCTTCAGAAGGATAACTCCAAACTTACCTGGCTAAGAAAGCTTCAAAGTAGATGCTCCACAGAATATTTTTTGATGATGATTTTAAACAAAAAACACAGAATGTAAGTTTAACTATCATATACTGTTTGACCCTGGGGACGTTATCTAAAGCTACCTAGGACTCATTTTTCTTGATGGTAAAGAAGCAAATAGTGGGAAAGCTGGGATGGCTCAGCAGGTTAAGCACTTGCTTTTAAGCCCCAGGGACCAAGGATCGAATCCCGGCCCCGGCCCATGTGGACCCACATGCTGAACTGGGATGTGTCCCCAGTTCAGTTCTTGCTGGGACCTATGTGGGAGGCTCCCGACCCAGTTCCTTCCCTGCGCAGCCCTGTGCCCACCTGTGAAGTGAAACTATATGGAAAACTAATGTCAACTATGGAGACTGCTCTGGGCCCTCCCCCTTCTCTCTCTCTCTCTGTTTCTCACTGTCAAAAATCAATAAAATCTTTAAAAAAAAAAAAGAAGAAGCAAATAGTGAGTATATAATGCAATGCATAGATGATGTAGAGTTGTACACCTGGAAACTATATTGCTGACCAATGTCACCCCAATAAATTTAACAATAAAAAAAAAAGAAGCAAATAGTATTGATGACCTCACAGCATTGTTGTGAAAAGTGAATAAAGCAATGCACACAAACCTGGCACAGAGTAAGGGGCTAAGTAATTGTTTTAATTCTGGAACATTTTTGATTTGTTCTTAACCAAATGTACTTTGCTCAGTGGTAATCCCAGGAAATGAGGTTAAAACTAAGGAGAAACTAAGTTTTTTTATACCAAACTCGAGTTCTTCAAAGGTACATCAAAGACATGAGTAAGACATCTCAATATCTGTGCTAGAAAGGAGATAAGAAAACAGCCATAACAAGGTGCTGTTCATTTAGAAACGTGCTCTGCCCCATAAATGTGAATGATGAAAGTGCTGGTCTTTTAGTGCCTCTCTAGAAGGGCGGCCTGGACGCCTAATCAGAGACACACAGACCTGATGAGGATTCCAGTCGCTGTCAAAGATGACCACTGTGTCAGCTGCCTGAAGATTTAAGCCCAGGCCCCCAGCTCTTGTGCTCAGCAAGAAAATGAAGTACTGGGACCCAGGTTCATTGAATTTTTTCAGCAAAGCAGCACGATCTTCAGATTTGGTTGTGCCTGAGGGGTTGAGAAAAATAAATGTGCCAGTTAGGTCCTGTCTGAAAATGGCACAGGGCTAGACAAAAAGGCCTGCTTCCTTGAGAAATATACTCGCTCCTCTTTGCACCAGTGAGGTCACCCCCTCAGTTCTGTACATTCGAAAGGAACTTTGAACATTTTGCAATTAAAAAAAAAAAATAGAAACTTTTTTGAAATAAAGAAGGAATACTTTGTCTACTACCCATGGTTTCAAAATGCTGAAAGAGTTTAAACTTTGAACCGCACACCTTTGCAATGTTACAGATTCTACATTCTTATGTTAACCTACATGGCAATGAAAAAATGTTTCTGGTTTCTGTGCTTTAACACACCAATTTTTAAAAGAATATACACACATACCCCTCTAAAACAATTATTATAATGGCTTAAAGCAATAGATATTATCATGGCTTTGCTGATAGGCATTAACAGAAGATCACATTTACTTACGCCAGAGAATGGAAACAAAAGAAAAAACAATTTCTACTACACTTTACCACTTAGAATGCTACTGAACATGATCTGGTTGGTAAAAATACAAAACGCAAATGGAATATTTTCATCCTTATTAGCAAAACCTGAAGCCACAATTGAAAGAAAAAAAAAAAATCAGTCTGTTTTCATATTGACATTCTGCTCTGTTGAGATGAAAGGACACCAGAGGAAAACCAAACAGAGTGGAGTGTTAGACACCAGGTGAGGGCTCACCCCAGGATGTCTGAAGAGGCTCCAAAATAGAGAATAAGCGGAGAGCACTAAATCACAGACTATGGTGCTCACTTTTCGGGTGCCAAGGCACCCATGCTTGCATTCCGAATTAGCCACTCAGTCAGATTTGTAATGTACGTACAGGGCCATTTCATGAACTGTGCTGTGGGAAGGAAAAAACAAAAACAAAAAACCTACTGTATTCCAACAGCACATATTTCACCAGAGAAGTGTAGCTGTAGAGTTCTGAAAAAGGCTTTATTTAGGCTTTTGGGAAATATATATGCTTGTAACATGATAGTCCCTAACTGCCTGCTATACAAATACTCTTTCTACATGGTGTTCTTTTTTTAAAAGTGAAAATATATCAGCAATTTATTTTAGAGGATTAAAACATTTAAGTGACTATAGCTAATGGAATCAAGTTACTACGAGGGTCAAGTTCCCAAACATGGGGGGATCTGTTTTTCATATTAATAAAAATAAAAACTACCCTCCTGAGAAAGAAAAAAGAATCAATTCCTTGCATTCAGCAAAAGAGGCTTTGGGGACTCTCATTTAATGAAGCAACATTCTTTAGAGCTCACTTTACTTCTAAATTAGATTTCAAGTTTAGTGACCTGGTCAAATCCTGCAAAATGAATTGTAAGAATTTAGATTTTGGGGGAGAAGCACTAAATGTGCTCTGGTGAATGAGGTTTCAAACAGGTGGGGCTCTTTTTTTTATTTTCAGAATTGGCTTTCTGAGATCATGAGAAACTATTTGTTCACAATGCTAATGGAAGACGTTCTGTTCAATCACAAAACCTTTTCACTACACATCATCCTACAATTTGCAATCATTTTTTAAAAATTACTCATATGGAGTAATGTGATAATTACCTTTTGCCTTAAAACTGAATAAAAAGCTACAGAAGGAATGCCAGGGTAGCTCAACAGGTTGAGTGCTTGCCTTGCAACTGCAAGGTCCAGGGATAGAGACCTAGGTCCGGCCTGTGCAAACCCACATGCTGAACTGCAGAGCAACTGGTAACTGCCAGGATTGCAGTGAAGATTCTCACCTCCCATGGAGGAGGCCCCCAGTTCAGTTCCCGCCCTGCATGGTCCCACATCTACCTGTGTAGAATGAAACTATGTCACAACTAATAGTGAACAACTATGGAGACTGTTCTGGGCCCTCCACCCTTCTCTCTCTGTCTCTCTGTCATCTCAAACAATAAAATAAATCTTAAAAATAAAAAGCCACAGAAACAAACTAACAAACAAAAATGCTTCTAAAATGGGGAAAGAAGCAGTTCTCAGAGATAGTATCTATTTTCTGACAGCAAGGTATGAAAACTATGCACCTACATGGTCTGAGGACAGTTCAGTTTTGATTCACTGAAAAATATCAGTTAATGATCACATACATTAAAATATAAATAAAACCAATTAGCATATGTCTACTTGAAATGAAATAAACCTAAAAGCAAAATAAAGCAATAAAAAAACAAAAAGAGTATCAAAATTATTTGGTGAGAGGAGTTTTCAGGTCCTCTGACAGACAACTCAAGCAAGGCTATCTGGTGTGTCTTTTATACTGTATAAATAGCTGGAAACAGGACAAATTCTAAAGCCATGAGGAAATGTGATTAACTCACTTTTCATGAAAGCTATGGCATTTCTTATTTCAAGGTCCAGAATTTGCTGTATTGCCACTGTCATTAAAGGTTACCCAAGTCAAGATCTGTGCTGATGATCATCAGCAATCTTTGGGCTATTGCTCAGGGAGATTCAACCTTGTCAGGGTTTATATACAGGCAAATAAATGCTCCTTGTAGGTGCCACAAGATTCCATGTGCATCCGTCCCATGTGCATTTGGAAGTTGACGTAGAATATAACAATACAATTAATAGCAAGGGCAACAGTGTTGAGAACTGCAGAATTTGCCAGAAGGAGCACACTGCCAGGCTTTCATGATTACTAATTTTAACTTAGTATCAGCTGCTTTTGGAAAATTCTATCTTCTAGGATGTAACTTTACCACTTGCTCTTACTCAAAAAAATCATTTCCAGTGAAAGCAAAGACTATAACGGAATAGTAGTTAAATCTATTCATGCAACCGCTATCTTTGCAGAAAAATCTGCTTAGCTCTCATCAAGCAGTTTTCTTGCTGAGGTCAAATATCTGAGACATCAAATGTGGCAACAAAAACTTGAAATCATCTGAACAACTGGGTTAAGTGGGAAGGGGTGGATGGAGGTAGTATAGTTGGAAGCATGTGTACTAATTTGTCCATGTGTATACTGACTGTTTGACCATTGAGTCCCTCCACCCCAAAACAAATGGCTGCCGTTTCTCGCCGGTGGAAGCCTGCCTGGCTTTCCCAATCCCGTCTAACATTTGATGGAACTCGTTTACTTGTGACTTCTATCCTAATGCTCAGGGCTCTGATGGCAGAAATAGTGGGTGGCTCCTTCGTTGTATCTCTGGTACCTGGTCATTTTCAATCAAGCAATTAGAAATTTTGAGTAAGTTTAAAATGATTCTTAAAATGCTATCACTAGGGAAGCAACCTGTATTTCCTCCAGAGACAGGTTATATCGCACTTGGTCTGCTAAAACTGCTAATTTGGAGGCAGACAGATCTAAGTTAAAACCTGGTTTCACCATTTGCTTCCTGTGTAGTATTTGGCAAGTTAACTCATCTCTTTAAAACATTTGTTTTCTCATCTGCTAAATTCGGACCATCCCACAGGAAGAAGGATTACGTAAGTGTTAGCTCTTATGACTATTATTAATGATAACAACAAGGACAGCAACCAATACATTCAAGACATTCTCTGAGGTTGACAAGAAACAGATTTGTTTCAAGGAAATCACTTCTTGCCAATTTCACAGGCTCCACTATTCCAGGGCTGCAATCCACAGAGATCTGAGATTTAAAATGAAAAGCACAGAGGAGTAAACAGCAGTTATGAGGGACAACTGTGGGAGAGGGTGTTGTAAGTCCTGGGAGAAGAAAGTTGGGCTTCCCCTCACCCGAGCAGCCATGGAAGGTAGCTTTGCCTTTCAAACAGTGCTGAACTCTCCCACAGAGAGAGGGAGGGATCAGGCCCGGGGAGGAGACACAATGCAGGCAACTTGCCGAAAGAGACAGAAGGCAGGTCACATAACGATGTCATGAATTCAAAATTAACATTTATTTAACTATTCATTTGTTTTCAGTGACTTTGCAGGGGAGAGGTAAAAAGATTTTCAAAAAATCAAGTCTGACACTGTAGAATTTTACTCCTGGAATCTATGTAACTTTGCTGACCAATGTCACCCCAATACATTTAATTAAAAAATATTTTTAAAACAAGCCGCAGGTATAATTAATTAAAAAATTAATAATAACCTAAAAGGTAGATCATAAAGAGAATTTATTTAAAAACTATGGTGAGAATGACAAGTCTAAAGTTTGTTACATATTATCCAGTTACATCTAATTCATAGCAAAAGAGAGCCAAAATGTTGGATTGAAATGAAAACAAAACCTTTTAATGGGATATAAACCAAATTTAAGTTTACCATTCAACAATTACTTGAATATTACATTTCATAAACACTCGTATTAATAATACTGTATTATTCTCTACCTGGGGCTTCAGTACCACCCAGGTTGTCAATTAGCTACTATTTCCACTTCCGACTCTCTAAAAGTGTTATCTCCTTCCAGAGTATTATCCCTGTGCAAATTTTGGACATCTTTTCTCTCTAAAAACTAGGACTGATATCCAAATCATAGAGCAATTTCGGAACTGTCCCTATATTCATATTTTCTTCCATTCAAATTTTCTTACTAATTTTTTAGGACATGGTGTTTAAATTTCACTCTTAATATCAGATACTTTACATAGTGTGCAAACTTCAGGAAATCAATGAAGCCTCCCTATCTCTTAACATAACACATAGATATGTTCTACTTAGAAAAAAAAGAGATGCTTTAATGATAATTAAATGTAATCTGAAATGAACTATTAGTGTTCCCAAAGAAAGGAGGCGTATCTCTTATCCCCTTAAAACATGCCTTAACATAAAAAGCTAAAGGCTTATGAAAATATTCTATGTGGTGCATAGGAAATAGATAATCCTAAGAGCAGAAAGGGTTTTAAATTTTATTTCAGTTTAGTTTAATTGTGGTACTTACAAATGCCTTGTACGTGGGATAAATACCTATGCAAAATGATTTCAGTTCATTTTAAGCATGACAATCTAAAAATTGCTCTCTAAAAAAGCTACAGCCCACCCTACTAGTTAATTCTTTAATAATTTGACCGCTCATTCTGCTGAGGCTGGAGGGACATGCCCATTATCTCAGTAGCATAGCTTCCAAGCCGAGTTCCTACACACTCACCATCGAGGCGCAGGTAAAGGAAGTTCCGAAAAGCAAAGTAATCCTCCATGATGGTCATGAGTGATGTCATCTGGCAGAAAAGCAGCACGCGGTGGTTAGTTGCTCTCAATTTTGGCAGAATACGATCAAGTAGCTCAAACTTTCCTGAAGCCCGATACAGCTCAGCCCTGAACCCAAAAATGCAAAACAAGAAGGCAGTATTACTGCTGTCTTCTTGAAGGAACCCGTAGAATTCTGCTTTTCATATGGTGCTTTGTAAATAGTAAACATTCAATAAATAACTGTGGACTGAATGAATGAATAGCCACTCCAAAGCACTGAGAGTATTTAATGGAAAAAGAAAACATATTTATATAAAACTCATAAAGAGTGCATTCATTATCTACGTTAGGATAATGACAGAAAAGGAAACCCTTTCATGTTCCTAATACTTCCTCTCTCATACACACGCATACATGTGTATGTTGTATTTCCTTAAAGCCCTGCTCATTAAGTATATAACATTATTAATTGAGGGCACTTAAGATTCATTCAATCTACTTATTGAGCACTTACTATGTGCCAAGTACAATGCTAAGCATGTGTAGTGAGTGATAAGCAAAACAGAATCTTTGCTTTCAAAATAAGTAACTACAAATTGTGGTAAATATAATATTAAAAAGAAAAACAAACTGCTATGGGAGAACATAGCAACAGGTGTTACCTTCTTTAGGCAAGAGCACAGTTTGGCAAACTTGAGCCCTGGCCTGCTGCCTATTTTTGTAAATAAAGTTTTTTGGGAGCACAGCCATGCTCACTCATTTGTTTTGTTTATGGCTGCTTTCGACAAGGGCAGTTTAGTAAATGAGATAAAGACTTTTGGCCTGAAAGATGAAATGTTTGAGATCTGGCACTTTATAGGGGAAAAAAAATCACAAGCCACTGGTTTAGAGTGTGAGGGGTAACCTCGCTGAAGAGATAACAGTTTAGCTAGAATCTGAAATAATGAGCAACGAGTAGGCAGGTGAAGAATGGGGGCTGGAGTGGAGAGGACTAGATTCCAGTAATAGAAAGTGTATGTGCAAAGGTCCTGAGGGATAAAAGAGCCTGGTGAGTGTGAGAAACTGAAAAAATGGTGTGCATGTCTTAGACATAAGTGAGCGGAGAATGGGGGAGACAGAGCAGAGAAATAGAGGGCAGGCCTGGGGACAGAAGTTGTAGGGCTCTAATTGCCACATGGAATGTTTTAGTTTTCAGTGCAATGTAAAGCCATTGAGAGAGTTTATACAGGGAAGTGACTATATCTGGTATTATCTTTTTAAAAGCTCACCATGTACACCGTGTGAGAATGGACTGGAGAGGGGTCAAGAGAAATTCAAGAACAAAATATGACAAAGCAAAGTGTCAGTGAGTGAAAACAGGTCTTTTTTCTCTATGATAAACCACGTTTTTCTTTTATCAACAGGTATATGTTACATTATTTAAACTTAAAAGTAGGTCTGATATTGTTGGAAAAACTCGCCAGTGCACATGCCATCCAGAACACGGAAATGTATCATACAGGAGCTGATTTTATGACGTAGTGTGTGTTATCTCTAAAAGACACATTTTCCACTGTAGATCCTCCTAATGGCTCTCCCCTGCTCTGAGAACTGCCCTCCAAATACCCCCCATGGCCAGGTGTTCACTATGCCACCCTGGCCAGCCTGATGGCAGCAGGAATGATCAAAGACCCAGAGGAAAGAGAGGTAGGAGAGTCTAGTGCCTTTGTTTCTGGATGGATTCCAATTCCTGGCTCTTAGCCCAATGACAAAGTCTGTCCTGGGACCCAAGAATAACCCTTATATCCTAATAATACATTTCCGAATGCAAAACCAGCAAAACAGAGACTTTCTGTTAGTACGAGGTTTTTGTTGTTGTTGCAAGGGATCTCTTCAATGTCCATTGCTAATGAGAAACATTTCTTATACAGATCATATGCTAACAAATTACTGTAAAGTCATACACATTTATAGCCACTGAGACATTTCTACCCCAGCACGTTAATGTTAAATATCAGCTTGAAATTTAGATAAATCCTCGTTGAGCCCAAGCTACACTACTGGTTATAAATAACCATCTTTTGAAGCTTTGACAACATTTTTAGAACTAGAATACTACTAAGTCTATTAAATGAGATCTATGTCCTTTGAATAGCCACTTAGCCAAGGCATGCAGTAATTTATGCCAGTAAAGTAAGAGAATGCTAACAGCAATTTTGTTAACTTCTGTACCCTCTGCTGAGCAGAGAGGAGGGCTGAGGAGGTTAGCAGTATGTAGTAGTGTGATGGGAAACACTATAGAAAGAAAAGATTAGGTAGGACCAACGAACTATTCTTGGAAGAAAAAAGATTTTTAAGATTTACCCATTGATGACCCCATTCGAATAGCCCAGGTGTTCAGCAAAGGATTCCTTTAAAAGAGAGAAAAAGAAAATAAATAAATAAGATATGTAAATATTAACTTAATGATTACTCTCTTAGTGAGGTTATCCTATCTATTTCTAGAGTATAGTCAAAATAATAAATAAGCAATAAATACTCGTTATGAGATGAACCAAAAACTCAATGTATTTGAATTCAGACTTTTAATCTTCCAGAAACGTATCTTGTGGAGTTCCTATAAGTCTCTAGACTCTCATGCTGAGATGACAGGGTCAGTTCACTCATCATTACCTGCCCCAGGGCTGAGCTTGGCAGGTATGGGGGATCAGAAACAACTAAATATCTACCACCAAGGAGCTTCAAGTCTGGACTGGAGGAAGTGCTTAATATACACCAATAAAGACTAATACATATACATAAATATGCTGCAAAAACATTTAAAAAGTAATGATCATATGCTATACTATAAATCTTAGTTTAGTAGAATCCCAACACCCCTTCCATATTGTGCTTGTCTCTAGTACAAATAGAGCCCTCAATGTACACTGCTCCCTCAGGGTCTAGCTTCCACTTTTAAAATACAGAACTTAATCACATAGCTCCCTCTGCACCAATTCTGTGGGAGAAATACAGTCGTGTTCTCCACGTGATTTCTCCATCCCTACTTAAAGAAAGGGAGACCATCTGTGGAAAAGAAGAGGATGTCACACCTTCACATTAGCCACCAGCTGTCTCCCTTTTCTGCTTCCCTTCCTTCCATGATCACTGAAGCTTTTCCTCCAAGGGGACCAGATCTTTCCCTTCAAGCTCTCCTCTCGAAGATGCTCATCATTTCTAGTAGGCCCAGCCCCTCAGAATTCTGCCCTGATGGCAAAATTAACACTGATGTACAACAGCCAAAAACCTCACTCCATCTCCAAGAGCCACGCCTTCTCCCTCCACAGGAAGCCATGCCTTACGAGACTGTGAGGCTCCAACCCTCTCTCTAAGCAGTGTTGCAAAAACCTCAGAGACGGTATGTGTTAGTTGACGGTGATAGATTAGGAATCAGTATCATTTAAAAAAATACTGTTTTCATTTCTCTGGCTTGAAAGCTCCAAGGGAGGCAACGAGCCCAGCTGAGGGACTGGGGTCCTGGTATGACAGTCTGAACGAAAAAAGGTGGTGTAACGAACAAAACAAAGACGAAGGCAAAAACGCACACACCAACTCTGATCCATAACTGCCATACATTAGCCAAAAACTGCGGTTCTCATTTCTAGGAATATGCTCCTGATAGGTTGTTTTTTATCCACGTTAGAAATATTGCAAATCTAAGTCTGTTTTTCTGTTGACGGCTATTTAAAACGTAAATATGCATGTAATGGAGGGCATGTTACTTAGCCTTAGCTCCTTTTCTCCCAACCTCCACTCTACCCTTCCCAAGCACTGCAGACAAAAGCTTGAGAAGACATCATCTTCCTTCCTGACATGGAGCAGCATGTTTCAAAGGTTAATTTTTGCGTGATAACCAAAACAAAGTAAGACTGACACTTAATTTTCATATTTTCTGAGTCCTCAAACCCCCTCTACATAGCAGAGTTAGTATTTTAAATTGTTTTTAGAAAAAAAGTTGACACGACCCTGTTTCCATTTTCATTGTTAGACTTTCTTTTTGGCTCTCCCCCAACACAACCTACACCCCACCCCCACTAATTCACTGATACCTTAAATCTGTTTAATCCACTACCTATAATCCACTACCATTAATGACAAGTCCAGTACACTAAAGCCTGGAGATGCTGAGTGATTCACACCATGTCAGTATTTTGCATAAGCTTTCTAAACTGGCAGAGTTTCAGCCCAGTAGGAGCAATCTGAATCACCTAGTGGCCTGGGGTAGGGACTCACTATACACTGGATTCTCCTTCTACCATACGTCTAGATAGCTGTGGCTTGTTGGGAGAATGTTTTAGTGTTGTTGCTGTTGTCATTTTACCTAGATCTAGGACTTTTTAGTCCATAGATACTCTGTCCTATGGACTTGAAGGCAACAGCAAGGTCAGGAGTCTTTCTAATTCCCCACATTTGGGTCAGAGCTCCAGTATAGGGAGAGAGTGTGCAATAAATACTCTGACATGACAAATGCAGTTACAAAAATAAGGGAGAAAAAAAGAATCATCAAAGTCAATATTCAAAACCCATTTTTATGCTATGACCATTAACTCTTAATTTCTCAGAATCTTCTAGGTATGCACTTTAATGAAGTGGTGCGGACACCTGTCTGAGCCCTACAGGGACTGCCCAGGCCCTGGCTCATGAGCCATGGGAAGCAGGCACTTAGCTGGCAAAGAACTGCCACCAGCAGCCATGTATTGGAAGCAACACTGAAAAACGGAGACTACAATCACTGCTCCTTTTCCTTTCTGCCCAAGTCAATTGTTCCGAATCGGGTAAAACTCCATCAGTTTAGGAGACTCATTCACATGTAGTGAATAGGACAGAAAATGTCCTCGCCCCTAAAAATAGCTTCTTAAAAGACCTGAGCATCACTTTAGAACCCAGAGTTTAAGTCACCATGATAGAAGCCAGAAGAGAAAAATGCAAATCTAAGTAACAGACCAAAGTCAGCATCTTTTAAAGAAAATATTTCAATAACATCTTTGTCTTTAACAGGTACAAATACATTATTTTAATATTTTTCACAGCATCCTTCTGAGAAAACTGGATGTATTTATCATTATCTTCAATTTCAGAGCTCCTACCATAACAAGGCAATTTACAGTACTTACCAAACCAACATAATAAGCCACAGCTTACATTTTCTGACCACTTTAAACTCCTGGTTATAAAATTCCAGATGCTCAAGTGCTTAATGTCAAAAAGAATCCATAAGCAGAAAATTCACATTTGTCGAGTCTGTCTGTCAAGCTATCAGAGACCTTGTTGTTTCAACTTCCATATAGGTTTCAATACCATTTTATTTTTTATTTTTTAAAAAATGAAGTAGTATTAGTGGAAATAGTACAATCAGGATCGGGATCAAAACAGAATACAGACTTACCTCAATGTGCTGAAACATATATGGGTGATTGCAGATTTTTCTCAATTGCATGATAGTGTTCATGAGTGTCTTAGCACCTCCTTTCCCCTAAGAACAAATGGAGAGAGTCAAAACAGAACAAATTATTCAATAATTCAGATATTTCCAATTTTTAAAAAGTGGGCTTCTAGAGAAAGGACAAAGGGCAGGTCGTCTCAGTAACCTACACCTCTGTGGGCCCACATTTGTTACAGTATGGCAGATTCTGGGTTAGACATAACACCTTTCTTGTGACTATTCTCCAAGAAGGAATTATGTCAAGTTGATGGGTTTGTGACATGACTGTCTATTCTCTATTTTGGAAAGGCAGAAGCACAGAATAGGGGAAGCTGGGATGGCTCAGCGGGTTAAGCGCTTGCTTTGCAGCCCCGGAGACCAAGGATCAAGTCCCAGGCCCGGCCCATGCGGACCCATATGCTGAACTGGGGTGTGCCCCCAGTTTAGTTCTTGCCGGGGCCTATGCAGGAGGCCCCCAGCCCAATTCCTGCCCTGCGCAGCCCCAAATCCACCTGTGGAATGAAACTATATGGACAACTAATGCTGTCAACTATGGAGACTGCTCTGGGCCCTCCCCCTTCTCTCTCTTGTCAAAAAAAAAAAAAAAAAAAAAGAAAGAAAGAAACAATAAAAATAATAGATCTTTAAAAAAGAAAAGAACAGCATAGATGCACACAAAATGAAACTGGATCTTTAAACCTCCTAAAGTGCCAGCCCACATTCAGGTGGAATATATTTTCTGGAGAACTGACATGAGTAGAGCTAACTATTTTGGTGACATGAACATACTTCTTTATTCGGGCTCCAGAGCAGTTCACATTAAGAGATTAAGAGATTTTATTTGGCTGCTACAATAGCTACAAAAAAGATCTAGTAATTTGTTTTAGCAAGTCAGAATTAGCAGGACGCTTGCAGGGAATATTCAACGTCACAGCCATGAGAAGACATGTGATGGCACCTGGAGTCGCATCGGCTGCCACGCACCTTCTTGTCTTTCTCAGAGCCATCTGTGAGGAGGATCCCTTTGGCTTGCATATGGCGATACAGAATCTTCTGCAGAGCTGACATGTCACACTTGATCACATACTCAACCTGGAGGAAAAAGGACAGTAAGTGGTACGAGCAGGAGAGAGAAAGCGCCATGGCTACTGGGGGTACGCCTGGACCCATGGAGGTACCTGTCCCCACATGAATTCCTGGACTGGGGTTTGAGATGGGGATGGTGGGATAATTATGATGGAGAAATCCTCAAAAGGTCGTATGTAACTGAGGTGAGGGTCATGTTTTCTGAGGGTTCTTGACTTATTCCGCATTTGAGAAAGAGGACTGAAAACTTCAAATTCAGAGATGTTCAATATGGAGGACCTTTTTAGTACTTCCTCTGCTTCCTAACTATACCCCCCTTCCATATGAACAGAATAGATTCAGGAAGGAACAGTTAACTGGCCAGTTTCCTATGGTTTTCTTTATAAGCATTTTTGTAAGTGATCACATGTAGTTATTGTTAATATTAGTCCTAAAGTGAGACTTACAGTAATAGTCTTAGGTTGACTATCATTAACCCTGCTTTTGAGAGATGAGAGGATACTACTTAGTGAGGACAAGGGGAGAAGAAGTAACCCACAGCAAGACTCAACTTTATGACCTTCTGAAGAAGGCCAGGCCCCATGTGCTTCCATATGAAATAGTGCAAAAATCCAACTTAAAACAGTTACAGGGAATTCACGAGCCTTGGGTTAGCACACACCTGCAATACTTCTAGCGTTCCTAGTGCATAAAAGCTGCCTTGATTATTTCCTATTATTGTTTTTCTTTATTAAAAAATTCTCAGAATACAAATGCACAATTTTCATAGCAAACGTATTAATGCCTACAGATCTCCAGAATGTGACTAAAAGTAAATCAACAAGCTGCCCAATGTTTAATAAACTGATTAAAAACAATCAGGTTATTTTCAGTTCTGAGGGCCAGTGTGAGGAGGTCACAGATGAAGAGAAGTTGAATATTCCTTCAATCTTCACTGTAGAAGGAACTTGTCAGGCCTAACAGAACCACAATCAATAGTCTTCTGCCACTTGTTTGATGCACCAAATCAGGTAAGAGAAAGGCTCGCTCTCTTGTCGAAGAGTTAAGAAAAGCAAGTAACCTACCATAAACTTGTTTTAGTTTTAATGACCTGCTTGGCCAGGGCAGGAAAAAAAACCTCTAAGTTTAATAAATAAGAATGCACTTAGTGCAGCGTTTAGATACCTGATCTTGTTATATTTTCAAAATACAACTTTTTCAAGAGCTGTTTACTCTCAATGAAATTTCATCACGGTGAAGAAATATGCTAAACAACTTCACACAAGTATGGTGATAAAAATGACATCAAGGGCTAATATTACTGAGCTTTTTGTAGGGACCAGGTGCCATACAGAAGTGTTTTCTGTGCCTTCTCTCATTTCACCACACAAAAGCTCTGAGACAGTTACATTTGGAGTTCATTTTATAAATAAAGAACCTGTGCATCAAAAGGTTAACAGACTGACTTAAAATGATACAGCTATTTAATGGTGCAGTTAGGACTAATGGTGTAGTTGGGACTGGAAACAGTCTACTCTATCAAGCTCTGTGCTAAGAAAGGCCAACAGGTGCTCAGTGTCTCAGTTCTGCCCCGATGTCCACTTCACCTGGGCCTCGTTGCTGGAAGTGACACACCGATGCTTCTTTTAAGGGCCTCAGGGCACACAGATGCAGATTGAGACAAGAACCCTCAATCCCTTTCCTTCACTACTGCTCCACACTGGAGGTAAGGGGCTTGTGAAGCAGGAGGCACGCACAAATGCGCAATGCCACCATGCAGACAGGGATGACAAACATCCCACAGAGTTCAAGTCAGTGGGGAGGCGGGCCCATCCCGAGGACCCTGACCATCTGACCTTCCTCCCTCATACCATCAGGGGATACCAGAAGCTGCTTTGATCAAAATCACTTTATGAGCTTCACACCTACACTTTCCATGAACCTTCCCAAACAACCGTTAGCTGTTATTTAATTTTACTTTTCCCTAGGCCTGGTGAATTCCAGATTCTCGGTGCCTCCCTTTAATTCTACTCTACCTTCAGGGCTCTTTTTGAGATCTTCCACAATCACCATATCTGTCAAAGTTAATTTTCCCTTTCAGTTGCCTCAAAGAAATGGTTATTAAACTTTTTTGATGGCATTCCCTTATCACGAAGACACGCTAAAGTACATCTTCTCAGTACATGCCCACATATTTATTTATAAAGTACATATTTGCATGTGCTAATGTTGTCTCAAGAGACAAGTTACTTTCAGGATACGGGGCAACATTAAGGGCAACTGATTTCTATCCACATTTCAAGGAGCCTATTTGATAGCATCTACATTTTCTTTTTTGGTCAATTCCAGTCAAATTATCCTATAATGTGGTTGATAAAAACCCACACTAGAAAGGAATGCCAGGGTAGCTCAGTGGTTGAGCCAATTCCTGGCCTTGACCCATGCAAACCCATATGCTGACCTGCAGAACAACTGGTAACCACTACCTGGCTTGGCAGCCAGGTTTGATTCCCGCCCTGCCTGTCTGCAATGGCCCCACATCCACCTGTGTGGAATGAAACCATGTCACAACTAATGATATACAGTTATGGAGACAGCTCTGGGCCCTCCCCTCTCTCCCCCTGACTTTCTTCTCTAAAACAATAAAATAAATCTTAAAAAACAACAACAAAAAAACCCACACTAGTAAGAGAAGAAGCAGAAGACTGCCTTCTTCTCATTGTTCACTTTTAATTGCTTTCAACTTGCAATACTTTGCAGTCTTTTTAAGCGCTTTGTCCATTCTGGGGCTGGGTTATTAGTTTAGTTAAATCAGATCATCCTAAATCCTTTTACCTGGTGCAGGGAAACCCATGATGCCTCACAATAGGAACCAGACTGTGGGGCTGAGTGGGCTTTCAGATGGGTGATGGCGTTCCCCGGCGTGCCCCACTGCAACAAGCTACATAGTCTAACCCAGGCGTGTAATGACTTCCGAAGTCTACACTATGTGGGTACCAGTGTCCATTTGTGTTAAATATCAATAATACTTAGTTTTTTTTTATTTGTAAGAGAAAACTTAATATAAATAGAAGTTCTAAAGTCTGCACCCAAATGGACTGCTGCTCTGGAGACCCCTGTCCAAAAGTGCGGGAATGCCTGGATCATCCATCCTGACAGGTTGAAGGACCACCTTTCATTGTTATGCCAATCACACCATGCCTACTTCTGGTGCAGCTCCTGCCCCTGCTACCCCAGCCTGAGTGCAGTAGGTGCACAGAACAGGCAATCAGAGCTATGTACTAGAACAGGACAGACTGAGCAATTTTAAAGTAGACAGGCATACAGACAGCAGTGGTGAGGGAAAGGAAGTTTCTAGGATAATCATGTCGTTTTAAATTCTTGGGTCTGAGTTCACCCTCCCAAGGTGTGATGGCACGAGAGTTCCTCAAAATATGCTGGAGCTGTAGAAAATGAAATCTATGACTCTAATAGAAATGAGGCTCCCCCAAATCCAGGCTTGTGAGAGTCGCTGGGGCTATTTTTGTTCAAGATATTTGTAAAACTGAGGTATCAACCTCATGTCCATGATAATTATCCCCTAAGAGTTCTTACGTTAGTAAAAGATCAAATTGGTCCCCACAAGGAGCCAAATCAGGCGACTCTGTTATCCCAGGATCTCCTCCCCTCCAACTCTGAAGAAGTATTCAAGCTTTATTCATAGCTGTTGCCAGAATACTATTCTCCACTTATAATTTCCCTTCCAAAAGAATGTATTTTTGAAACAATGAACCTAGAATACTGTGTGTGCTACATTACCACTTTCTGAATTGAGATTTCCAAACAATAAGATGAAATGTATGAAAGTCCCAGGTTCTGGGACCTATAGCACAAGAGATGAACAAAGTAATGATTAATTATATCAAGCATTCCAAGCTGTCATATAATGAATATAGAAGTTGCCCATTTAAATAAAGCATTTTGGTTGTTTTACATAAATTATGGCAAAGTCAGACTCAATCTCTGGATAACCTCAGTCACTGTATACATATTATAGCACATTCAGACATCAATATAGACACAGTTATAAGCAACTACAGTTAGTTCTTTTTAGAAAAAAAAAAATAGGTTTTTGATGATATGCATTAACAAAGGGGAGAGTCAGCATAGACAACATCAAATGGGACCTAAACCGCAAAGTCAATTTTTATTTAGCGTAAGTTGGGTTTTATATCATCCCTTTTCCATAAATTGCCATTCTTCCCTGAGTGTAAGGAATGGGTTTTATGCCAGCAGCCAGGTGGTGGTATTGGGGTTGGTGGGTACAAATCACATTTGCTCATTAGGTGTTTATAAAATTACTAAATACCCATTAAGAGTCATTTTTATTAATTAAATACTCATTCATTAAAACTAACTTTTTATAAAATATAGCTTCATTTCTCAAACTGTGGCCCTTACATGCCTGCTTTAGTTTAATCTGAGGAAACAGATTCCTGAGTTCCCCCCAGTTATACTAAACAGAATTACTGGAGCTAGGGTAGACATTTAGTGTTTTTAAGATTTTTTTTTACCTTAAAAGTTTAACAATAAGAAAAGAAACAATCCAATTAAAAAGAAACAGGCAAAAGATTTGAGTACTACTTCATTAAGGGAGACATATATACGGAGGCTGAATAAGCACGTGAAAAGATGCCCAATGTCTTTCAACATTAGAGAAATGCAAATTAGTTATAAGGGGAAGCCAGGATGGCTCATGGGTTAAGTACTCACTTTGCAGCCCTGGGGACTGAGGATCGAATCCCGGCCCTGGCCCCGGCCCATGCGGACCCATATGCTGAACTGGGGAGTGCCCCCCAGTTCAGTTCTCACCAGGGCGAGACCCCAGCCCAGTTCCTGCCCTGTGCAGCCCCGCCCACCTGTGGAACAAAACTATGTGGAAAAACCAATGATGCGCAACTATGGAGACTGTTCTGGGCCCTCCCCCTTCTCTCTATCTCTGTCTCTGTAGCTCTCTCTCTCTCTGTCAAAAACAATAAATATAAATCTTAAAAAAAAAAAAATTAGTTGTAAGAGACTAGTAAACACCTATTAAAATGGTTAAAAATGTTAAAAAACTGATGATATCTGATGAGAAAGTAGAGGAGATGGAATGCTTACATGTTACTAGGTGGACTACAAAATGGTTCAGCCAGTTCTGAAAACACTTCAGAAATTCCTTATAAAGTTTTGTACGCATTTACCATACTTGTATGACCAAGCAACCCCACTCTTAGGTATTTGCTCAAATGAAGTGAAAACCTATGTTCACACAAAAACCTGTATACAATGTTTCTAGCAGATTTATTCATAAACATTAAAAACTAGAAATAACCCAAATGTTCCTCAACTAAATGGGTTAACAAACTATGAAACTATGGTCTATCCATATATAATAGAATACTAGTCAACAATAAAAATGAACTAACTACTGGTACATACAACGATTTTGATGAATCTCAGATACACTGTGCTCAGTGAAAGAAACCAGATGCAAAAGGTCTGATGAAACATACTAAGTCCATTCCCACAACATTCTGGAAAAGGCAAAGCTATAAGGATGGAGAACAGATTAGTGGCTGCATGAGGCTAAGCGTGGGGATAAAACGCAGTAGCACTAGGGACCTTTTTTTTTGGTGGGGGAGAGGGGGTTGGAGACTGAGAAATGGAACTGCTTTGTTTTGATTGTGGGCATGGTTAACATAACCACGCAGTTGTCAAAACTTCTATAACAAGGGTGTCCAACCTTTTGGCTTCCCTGGGTTGCAATGGAAGAACAGTCATGGCCACACATCAAATACATTAACAATAGCTGATGAGCTAAAAAAACAGAAATTGCAAAATAATCTCATGTTTTAAGGAAGTTTACAAGTTTGTGCTGGGCCTCATTCAAAGCCATCCTGGGCCACGTGTGGCTCACAGGTTGGACAGTCTTGTTCTAGAACTGTATATATACCTCAAAGAGTACATTTTCTTAGACATTAAAAAATAAAATTAAAAAACACTTTCCTACCTGATTCTTTTTCGTGAAAACATTTGAGAATTATTGTTACAGAATATTTACTTAGCCTTATCCTGCCACCAGCCAACATTTCTGCCTGAATTCTTTATACAGGCTGAGAAAGATGTACATGTTATGTGTGGCAATCAGCAGATGGTGGCAAAAGAAAATGCCAATCCCAAGGATGACACTTCATTGGCCAATTTTCTCCTGGTGAAAACAATCCTCATAAGGCAGAAAAGGTAGAGAATGACCAATGACCAAACTATATCAACAAGGCCATATACCCACACAAAGTGTTTAGTTCCCCTGCTGTCCTTGAAAGATGTATGGGGACAGAAAGTGCAAAGATGAACAGTGAGAAGGAAGTGAATAGGAAAGTACAAGTTTCCATTAATAAAAAACAACAACACAGCAACATGAGTAAAAACTAAATATGGGAGCAGCAGCTGTCCCCGAGTGCATATCATGAGGCAGGCAGAACAGTATGAGTACTATGACCCATCTAATCCTCTCAGCAATTCTAGGAAGTGGGCATTATTTATTTGCTAGTACACTGAGGAGAACACTGAGACCCACTGGGTTAACTGACTTGCCCAAGTTCACACAGTAAGAGAAAGAGAACGTCATGGGGACCCTGAGCCACTCTGATGGCACAGCCTATGATTCCCACTCTATCAAGTTGCCTCCAGTAAAAGGTAGTTTATCCATGGATGATATACCACATACAAGGTATTTAATATACCTCAAATACAATGCTCTGGGTATTAAGGAGTACAAGTATAGTTTGAAAATTTAATCTTATTTTTTTTTAAGTTTATTAATACTCAGGAAACTCTCCTATGTGAAGAACCATAAAATAAATACTTTAGTAAAGAATTCCTTTGAGATATAACGTAACAGATCACCCCATAATTTTTATGCTGCAAAAGTTTAGATTTTATATAATGGATTTTCTTTTTTTTTTTTAATATATTTTTATTTATTTATTATTTTTTATTTTTGACAGAGAGAGAGAGAGATACAGAGACAGAGAGAGAACTGAACTAGGGGAACTCCCAGCTCAGCATATGGTTCCACACAGGCGGGGCCGGGATTCGATCCCTGGTCCCCGGCGCTGCAAAGTGAGCGCTTAACCCACTGAGCCATCCCGGCTTCCCCCGGATTTTCTTAAAACAGGGCATACTTTCAACTTGTAATGCATTTTTTAAAATCTCTCTATATTAACCAGTCCTAAAACAAGTGAAAAACATTAAGAAGTTTTATAAAATAAATAAAAAAATTTTTATTTTCTTTTATTCATTTTATTTATTTGCCTATAAAAAATATATATCTTTTATTTTATACTTCATCTAAAAAAAAAAAGAAGCATGGGACAAAATGAAATCTTTAACATTCCATCTCTTATCACTTGCAGGATCTCAATAACTGTGTGCTGGGAAGTAGCTCAAGGCAGCCACGTGACCATTATACCTATTTGCCCAGCTTAGTCAGTAACTAAACTCCATATTTAACAGAAAGGGGTTAACACAAAGATGCCCAAACCAACAGTTTTCAATCCCTAAGATGCAGTCACTAGCAATCTGCCAGAAAAATAGCTGTAATACAGAAAAACGCAAAGATACAAAAGAACACATTTCAGAAATTGGCTTATCTAAAGAGAAAACGCAAATCAAAACATCCCATGCTGCAGAGTATACAATGCCAACAATCTATCTTTAAGAGAATAAAATTTAGAAGTCAAATGTGTGTGGTTCCAAAATATGATCAGAAACATGTTAAACTAAAAAATAAATATATTAAACTAATATCTAAATCCAACCAAAAAAATGTGGAGCTAAGAGCTCAAAAACCGTTTTAAAACACTGAAAACTCAATGTCCCAGAAGCAAACTGAAAAAGAATAGCTTTAAATGTTAACAGGAACTCAATTTTTTATTGTGCGGGACAAAAACCAAGCCCAAGAATAGATGATGGGTCTATAATTCTAACCAAGTCTATTTTTCATTTACTATCAGAATGGTAACATCACAAACATCAAATATTTAAATTTCCAACATCAAATATTTAAATTTCCAGGACGCCAAGATGGCTCGGCGGGTTAAGCACTCACTTTGCATCCCTGGGTAGCAAGGATCGAATCCTGGCTCCGGCCCCTGCAGACCTGGGTGTGTTTCCCATGTGGGAGAACCCAGCCCAGTTCCCACCCTGCACGGCACCCCACCCACCTGTGTGGTACAAAATCATGTCAAAAACTGATGACATACAACTATGGAGACTGCTCTGGCCCCACTCCCCCTTCTCTCTGTCTCTCTCTGTCTCCATCTCTGTCAAAAACAATAAAGTAAATCTTAAAAAAAAAAAAATCCAGCAAACCTGGCAAATGTTTTCTAGGCTCTTTGGTAATGATATAAGCCCCAAACTCAAATCATATTTGGCTCACAAACAAAACACTTCCGTGGCACCTGCAGACTGAACACGGTGAGGTTAGTAGCTTAAAAAAAAACAAAACTTCTAAATTAAAATGCAATATTAATTAATGTAATTCTAAGTTACTGTAAGTTAAAACGTAATGAGACTCAATGAATTTTGTAATGTTATAAAATCTGCCCAAAATTTTTGGAAACCAGGCAGAATCTACACTAAATCCTCTAGCTTCTATCAAACAAAAGAATTGTTTAACGTATTTCCAAGGGATGCCAGGATGGCTCAGCCAGTTGAGCACTTGTCTTGTAGCACCAGGATCCGAGGATTGAATTCTGGCCCCAGCCTGTGCGAACCCATATGCTGAAATGGGCTGTGCCCCCAGTTGGGTTCTCACCAGGGCAAGCTCCATGCGGGAGGCCCCCTGCCCAGTTCCTGCCCTGAACAGACCTGTGCCCATCTGTGGAATGAAACTATGTAGAAAACCAATGAAGTGCAACTATGAAGATTGCTCTGGGTCCTCCCCCTTATCTATCTCTCTCTCTCTCTCTCTCTCTCTCTCTCTCTCTCTCTATCTCAATCTCTCTCTCTCTGTCTGTATCTCTCTCCCTGTCTCTCTCTCTGTCAAAAACAATAAAAATGAATCTTAAAAAAAAAAAAGATATTTCCAAATCCTATAACTAAAATGCAAATCTGCTGTTCTAGAAACACAATTTCAGGTGCTAGTACTTCAACTAGATTGGCAGGGGAAGAAACCACAACTTTTGCATTTGCAACGTACTTTTTCTGGAAGCTGGGATTCAACTTCTTTCTTCAGTCTCCTCAGTAAAAATGGTCTCAATACTTTATGTAGTCGCCTGATGATCAATATAGTTTCTTCTTCATTTAAGTCCACCTATAAGAGAATCATAGGTAAATCTGATTTTTTTAAAGGATGTTTCATGTAATAATACTATTACATTTATTACTTATTTCAATATATTATTGAAATTTTACATGTAGTAAGGCCAGGTTTATACCTGGTTACATATGCCTTAGAATTCTCTTCTCACCTGCCTACCAGGTGATAAAAGGGCTCATAAGCTACCAGATTTATATCAGTAGTATTAACAGCTCAGAATTTAATAGGATACAGTTGACTAAGAACTGAGACAGAATATGAGTAAAGGGGCAATAATTAATGAGTTCTTACTTAAAGTTGAAGCATTAAGTTACGTAGGTTCTTTGATTGTCTCAGATACAAAACATACCAAGGGAATAAGGTCTAAACACAAAAATAAAAACGAGTTGATCTAATTTATGTAGGTGGGTTTCTAAGCCCACCTTGCTCTTCCTTTTTTCTGCTCTGATCTTGTTCAAAGTTAGTCATATTTATAAAATTCTGTTTTCTTTCATCTTCCTGCTAACCTCTAGTGGGCAGAGTTGATCGACTTTACATTCTACAAATCAATGAGTCAATTAGACAAAAGGCCAATGACCTCAAAATTAAAGGGCTAAATAGTTCTAGCATAAATTTTCCTAAAGCATTCTTAGTGACTCTTCATTGCTATAGTTTTAAGAAATCACTAAAAGGACAAGTACAAATTTGTTTTCTTATAATGACCCACGTCTTCCTCTCATAAATGAGCTCTAAGAGAAGACAAAGATAGTAGAAGAAAGGATAGTAAGAAATTTGAAAATGGCTACTCCAGGATTTGAGGGGTATTTACATACAAATAAAACAGGCTCACACTAAAATCTAAAAAAATGTGTACAGAAATTTATGTGAAGTAATTCAGTTTTACATACCGTATTTTCCGGCGTATAAAACGACCGGGCGTATAAGACGACCCCCTAATTTTACAGTTAAAACATAGGTTTAGGCCTATATTCGCTGTATAAGACTACAGCCTCGGAAGTGGGGGGTAGTCTTATACAGCGAATATAGGCCTATATGCCCGGTCGTCTTATACGCTGGAAAATACGGTACAAACTCTATGTGAAAACTATTGAAAGGGAAGCCCAAGTTTATAACAAAAAAATATTTGTTTTAAGGTGTGCGTTAAGTTGGTTGAGTTGATCTGGTTAAATTGATTCAATATATATCCCTATATTCATCCTCCCTGTGGTCCATAGCAATTAAGCATTCCACCATCATGGATATTCCCTGGTGGCCTGGTTAACAAGTGGGAAAAAGGCAAAGGTGTTAGGACAGCCCACACATCACTAGACCCATTTTCTTCAGAGCAGAAAACACCACGGAATGAGAACATGCCCACTCACTGACTAGCTCTGTAAAGTACATAACACTGTAAACCACCCCATGTGTTTTCTGCTGCTCTAAATTTCTCAGCTCTAGGTCCTTTTATTTCACTGTCACTCAGTGGAAAAAACGAAAGGTGGACCAGTACCCTTTCTCCAGTCATGGCAAATGGAGCATTAAACCACTGTTCGAATGTGCTGCAGCTCTTAAAAATTGTGGGGAGGAGAAAGTTGAGGAGGGCCCAGAGTTCTGGAAGCTTATTCTGCAATGGGGTCCCAGTCAAGAGGATCCTTCTGGGGGCCACATAGTGAGTGTTCAAGACCTGAGTCAGCTTGCAGTGGTGATTCTTCATTCGGTGGCCTTCATCCACGATCATGTATTTCCACCGAATCTGTACCATAAGAGGAAGGACGAACATTTGGTGAGCAAAGGAAAGATACAACTATTTCCAGCAGGCAAGTGATGGAGTGGAAAACCAAAGAACCCATACTTGGTACAAAATATGGTATGAGCCTCCTTAGGATAAAGGCCTCTCCCCTGTCTATTTCCCATACCTGACACATCATGTAATACATCATGTAATCATGGAAAGGTAAAGAAACAACGTTCCTCACAGGCCATGTAATTCCAAATTGCCTTCACAAAGGACACAAGGCCAGAATGAAATGGTTGGACCAGGACTCACTGCTGTCTCTCCATCTAGAACTTCCACTAATGCCACATCATGACAGTTATCCCAGATTTAACGGTCACCTCTGCTCCTCTCCACCTGAAGCAGAATTTAATGACTGACTTTTCCAACATTACGCACAGGTGAGATACTCTGGCTTTGTGCCTCTGTTCTATTACACTGGCTGCTTTTAGGGCTAGGCTCACTGTTTTTTGTTTGTTTGTTTGTTTTTTAATTTGAACTAGTTGTTAATATTTGTATTATTACATTAAAGTTGTAAAGTTGTATTATTTCACACAAAAATCTGGACATCCAGCTTTTTTAAAAAAACTGGAAGACCAGACAACCTGCCCTCTCAGTTCACACATATTGCTTACCTGCCAGGTCCTTACCTGTCAGATCTAGGGCCCCTGTTTCAAGGTATCTTAAATGAAATAAATATATACTCACTGGCAGGGAGGGCAATGCTAAAAGATCATTCCTCTATTAACACCAAACCTTCAGAATTAAACATAATCTACTCCCACAACATGACTATCACTTTAGAAGGAAAAAAGGACCATATGACATATCTTCCTTCCAAAATCTACAAACAGTCCTCTTCCTTTCTTACGTTTTACCCTTCAGCCCTCTTCAAGGGCATTGCTGTTGCTCACAGTGAGAACAATGAGGAATGTTCCACTAAGCCTATCCATCCCCCACAAAACAGTAGCAATGGCCAAGAAAAGCATCTGGTGCTCAGATGTCCCTGGGTCCTGCTGCAAGCTCCCAGACAGAGAAGGGAGATGAGCAAAGTACCCTGTATAGTCCTCGCCTTCTCATTAGAAGCACCAGGAGTCAGAGAAGAAAAGAGTCAAATCATCAGTCAGTCTGGGCTGTCCAGTAAAAGAAATGACCAGAGTTTTGTGTTTTTTTCTTCTACTTTTTCTAAGAAAATGTTTAAGAATAATTGAAGTTGTATGCTCAACTGTCCTAAACTTACCAACTGCATGAAAAAAGACCAGCCGATAAATGGTACTTAAATAATCTAAATCTACTTCCCTGCCTAATTTAGCTTATATAATAATAAACAAGGAATCAGAGGCCTTAGGTTTTGCTATTGGTTCTACTACTAATTAGGTCTTCTACTTGGAAAAGAATTACTACCCCTTTCTATATCTTCATTTCTTCAATAACAAATGAAAGCAAATCTCATTACCAGGCATCTCCCATGAATTTTGAAATAAATATGCAGAAGACACGACATGAATTTGTTTTAAAGGATCTCAAATGCATAAACACGTTCTCATAGTGATACTGAAAACACATCACTTCTGACACTGTCAAATTCATCGCCAAGTACGAGGAACAGGAACGCAGCACTGTTGGCCGTGCCATCTCAATTATTAAACCTCCTTAGGGAACACATTTTCCTTATGTTATTTCCTGTGATGTCATGAAGGGAACACTCAGTTCCCAGAGCAAAGGTTTATAAACCCCAGAAATGGGGATTCCGTTCAATTCTGGCCATAACATAATTTCAGATTATAGTGCTTTCAAAACACCACAGGCCAAAAGAAGTGACTAACAAAAAAAAATTAAGTTTTCATATTTGCTCCATGAAACTACTTCCATCATTCTCCACAAACACATGAGGAGGTAAGATGATTTAAATGAAAAGAATTTATAGTTTATGGCTAAAGGACAACTCAGGAATACAAATTAGGAGACATGTAGGATGTAGGTAGAAAACAACTCTTTCCCGGTACCAAACAGTCAGAAACAGTCCAGAGTAATTTGAATAATAAAGTCCATTACTTTACCAGGAAAAAGCTAAAATGGGAATAGCAGAAAAGCCAGTGCTCAGAGAAATGTTCACATGGAGAAGACCATAAGGAGAGGTGCCTACTTGCCTTTGGAAAGACAAAAGCACAAAAGAAATGACGTTATGCTACCGACAATAACCCAGGGCAACAAAAGCAATTATTTCTTCCACAAGAATGTTCAGGGCTGCTGGAGAAAAAAAAAAAAAAAAAGTTGCAGAAGAAACCCAGGTGAATTTTTTAAAGATATAAGCTCCAAAACTATGAGAGGAGAGGTAAGAGCCCAGGACCAATGACAGACACCAAAAAAATAATACATGTAAAATTAAAATCCATCACCAAAATATATCTAGCTCAGAAAAAAAAGAGAAAGAGAGAAGCCACTGAACAATCAAATTATACCTGTGAGTATAATTTGAGGAATACTTTACACTCCAGTATGATGGCCCATTATTAGAGATAAAAGAATTTTTTAAACATACCTTTGCAAGAATGTGCTTGTCTTTTATAATGTACTCATAAGTAGTCAAGAGGACATTGAATTTACCGCTCCGTAGCTGGGGGACAAGGGAGCGACGCATGGCAGGGGTGCCCTGAATAGAAAGAAAAACTAGGTATTACCCAAGGAAAGTACGTGTGCATTACTTCTCACTATTCAGCTTAATGGGGCCCAAGCACGTGGCTAAAGACTGACATATATGCATTATCATATGTGGATGCATTATCCATGAGGAAAGTGCTCGGCAAAATCACCCAGGTGTGGACACTTTTCAGACTTACAGAGGCTTTCCACTGAAAAATGAGGGGAAAGAGAGAAAAGGAAATTACAGTGATCCCGAGGTGCTGGAGAACCCGCTGCTTGCTGAGAGGCTCCATTTCTACGGGAGCTGACAGCAGGCAGCCCGGGCACCTGGGTAATTGCCTACCTTTGCAAGCACAGTAGGCTCTTCAGCAGCACACAGAATGCGCAATACTCGTCATTTGTATTACTCTCATCAGAAACCTCCCAATATGATAATTAACAATTTTCTTCTGCATTTCACTATCTGAAAGTAATTACGGTTTATTACAGTAATCTTCTTGGGATGATTAACTCTCACTGTTTAGTACATGATGTACATGACAAAACTTTACAACCAAATACAGTTCACAGATGTGCATATGGAATGAAGAAAATGGGGTCTATTTTTTGCTTTTCCACATTTATATATAAATGCAGCATTCCAAACCTTGTAAGAAATTTTCACCACTGAAGGAGCCCATTTGTCAAATTCGTATGTCCAGTTAGAGAGAGTCCTACAAAATAAAAAACAAAACAAAACAAAAAAAATACAGAAGAAAAGGCATTTTTATAAAAGTCAGTGGTTCAAAAGATGTTCTTATTTATTTTCAGGCCTCACCTTGAAAGAGGCTAGAGAATATAAAATATCTCAACTACATATTTATTTTGAAGGTGTGGAACTAAGAGATAAGTCAGAAATAAGCTGCCACATAGCATGACAAGTGTGTTGTGGATCATAAAACATCTCTTTAGAAAAAATTAATGAATGCATAAACAGAGAGGGTTAAAAAGCCCTAAATATTAATATGGTATTGAAAAACAGCAATTGCCAAAGTGGTTTGATGAGGGTTTAGAAACAGCACATATGCAGAGAAAAGTTGACTCAGGAAAAAGAAATAACAAAAGCACATGGAAAAGTTAAATAAATCTGTCAAGAGGGGGCAGGGGAAAAAATACTAAATGCCTTTTTTATTAAATCCCTGAATGCATCACCCTAATATATAAGTCAAACATGTAAACTACAGATCAAAATCAAAATATATATGCAAAATGTAGATAAACTGCAAAGAATGTTTAAATACTATGGATTCAAATAGATTTAAAAGGTGTGCAAGTAGTCCTTTAGGAAAAATATGAAGTAAATATTAAAACAGAACCTTTATTTTTTCTCAAGGCACAAGTTTATATTAGCACTGAGATCTTATTAAAACTGCTACCAAACTCCCTTAGCCAGACAAGACTACACTCCAGGAAGGGAGGCTGTGAATAATCTTCCTCTCTTAGGAGTGTCTGCTAAAGACCCACGAAGACCCACACAGTAGGCGAGGCACTGGGAACTTATTGGCGAACAGCAAAGACCTGTCCTTGCAAAGCAGCAAAATCATGGAAAACAAACTGCATATACCGAGGGCAGTTTAGCACAAAATTCATAGTTAGGACTCTGATTTAGATTCTGCTTTAAAAGATACAATAAAGAAAGATTTCAGAATATATAGTCTTTTGCTTATATGTCACCTTTTTGGAAATGGAACAAGAAAAAAAAATCAAAGGAATCTTTAAATAAATAAAAAAGTTCAAGACTTTACTCTTCATGCGCCACTTAAGGAGTGATGAGGTACAAGGCCCACTGTACGGTCAGGGGCTGTGTGGGCTTCCACGCTAATGGATGATACAATCGCCTTGTCCTGAGCTTAAATGGCCAATCACAGATGCTGGGGGCAGGGATGGGGGCAGGGGTGGGGGCTGGGAAATAAAAATCTAAATGAAGATTACATGCTCCTGCTAACCCTCCTACATGCTACAGCGCTGCCTTATATGTAAAACAAGGAGAAGCTGATAACAGGGCCCTCTGCAACATAAAGATACCTGCAGAATAAATGACTTTACTCACGAAAGGGGGACGATGATGAGATAGGGGCCATTGAGTCTTTTGTGCTCCATCAGATACGTGATGAGTGCAATGGTCTGTATGGTCTTTCCCAGCCCCATTTCATCAGCTAAGATTCCATTCAAATTGTTATTATACAGGGAAACCATCCATTCCAGGCCCTGGAGCTGAAATGAAGAGTAATTGCTTCAATTATCCAAGATCTGCACAGGTAATTAATAATAATACAACTCAAGTGAGGCTGTGACTTCTTAACTCCTCAGTGCTATAGGTTGGATTTCCCACAGTAGGGAAGCAGGGAAAGCACCAACACAAGAAGAATTTAAAGTAGGAGTCTAATCATCCCTGCTGCTTGGCAGGTGCTGAGTGTTAATCAGATTTAGAGAAGATGGGCTGGAACATACTGGTGGGATTTTACACAGCTTTGCTGCTCATCCCTACTTAGCATTTCACAGTATATGACATCTAGAATTTTTATAAATGAAGAAAACCCAAACCCAAATCCATTCCAATCATCCAAGAACAAAAAGTCAATGTGAGGCTTAAAGACAAACCAGAAGGCAGGTTTGGCTCGCAGATCACAGATCGTTAGAAATACGAGGGCTGTCCAGCAACAGTCCAGCCACTGTCAATGTAACAATGGTCATGTGGCTGGATACTTCCCTGACAGCCCTTGTAGCCTTCCCCAGGTAAAGACGCTTCTCTCTCTAGGGTGGGATCCCCTCAGGGAGGAAGCGGGGTGACCACGGAGCCTGAGACTTGCTGCTGGGCCCACAGGCAGAGAGACCTCCAGGCAGCACATGGAAACTCTGACACATGGGCCCACCCCAAGGGCAGCGCACTGGAAGCTGACTGCCTGGAAATATGTTCCACAAAGCTCTGCACCAGGAAGGCAGCTCTGGATTCCTTCCAAGTTCAATAAAGTTTGGCTGAAAATCCAAAATGGCAGGTACACCTCCCTCTCCCACCCACCAATCCCCTTCTACTGTCATGGCTGGGATGCTGGGCTTCAAAGGCAGGATCAGGGGACGCTGCCACAGCTCAGCGGCTGAGTGCTCGCCTCGCAATCGTGAGGTCTGGGGTTTGATTCCTGGCCCCGGCCCGTGCAAACCACATGTCGAACTATAGCACAACTGGTAAACACCGCTGGGATGGTGGTGAAGGTTCTCACTTCCCAAGTGGGAGGCCCCAAGTTCCGTTTCCACTCTATGCGGCCCCATATCCACCTGTGTGGAATGAAACCATCTCACAACTAATGACATACGAGGACTATGAAGACTGCTCTGGCCCTCCCCTCTTCTCTCTCTCTCTCACCTTCTCTCAAACAATAAAATACATCTTTTTTAAAAAAAGGCAGATGTCACAACTAATGGTGTACAACTATGGAGACTCTGGGCCCTCCCCCACTTTTCTCTCTCTCTCACACCTTCTCTCAAGCCATAAAAAATAAATAAATCTTTTAAAAAGGCAGGATCAATCATATATTTATATATACCTATATTAGCTAAAGTCATTTAGCTTGCTAATAAAGTTATACTTATGGCAATGTTCATTTTAATATGTTTTAGTAAAAACAAAGTGAGAGATTCATTTATTTAAAACTTTATTAAAATAATTATTTTGTGCACAGGACCATACAAAGAGCTATTGCAGATGGATACCTGGGTGTATAAGATGCATACCACTTTCAGAAGCATGCAATCAAAGAAGAGAAAATAAGCTAGTCATATATACACATGCACTAAGAATGGTTGACAGGCCAATGCCATACATACAGAATTGTACTGGCCACAGTCTTTCTTAGGGAGAGCACTGCAATAGTTTGAAGAAATATTTTCATATGCCATATGGAGTACCTTGCACCATACAAGACTCCAAGTTGTCCTACGGGATTTTGCAGAAAAGCAACAACACCAAGAAATCGGAGGAAAATGAAAAGAGCCTTTGAGAAAATGGGCAAAAGACAGAGAGTGGAAGTAAGGAAATGACTGGGAGCCCTAATTAGTGGTTAAGAGGGGTTGGGTGCCTGTCATAGGACCCCAAGACCACTAGAAAAGTCAACCAAATGCCAGACACATTTGGACAGTTGGTACTAGTGAATTCCTTTTAGAGATGAAAATTGGCAAATGAGCTGAATTTTGCATCTGTGTGAATCTCCGATAAAACAGAAGCAGAAACTGGCAACAGAAGGGACTAGAATTTCATGAAAATTGTGGAAAATGAGTTAGACTTCCCTAGACCGTGGCTTTGGGGGGGCTAGATACTGAGCCAAGTTTATACAGCTTTACAGAAAGCAACAGGCAGACCTTAGCTATGTCAGGGTTAAATATTAAACTATTAACAATACAGACACTCATCAAGGAGCAAGAAGACAGCATGCTTACATGTGAACAGAGCGATCCCGGAAGGCTGAGCTACAACTGGAATTGGTTTGTGAGAAATGGAAAGGATCTCGCAAGGCAGATCTGGGTGATCAGTGTCCAGGGGGCAGAAACTTCATGAGACAAAGCCCAGAGTGGGTGCCAAGCAAGGTATGTTCTGGGATGCAGAGCAGCACAGTGCAGGAAAAAGGGGCACACAATTCACATATGGAAATAGGGGAGATAGGTTTGAAAACAGTGATAAAGAGTGCTTCAAAAGGTGTTTGATGGCAGCAGAAATCAATGTGGCAGTAAGTTATTTAGGAATAATCCAAAGAATGCATCTCCCACATACAGACATACAAAAATTTATTAGAATATACTATGAGTTAACATTTACATCAGGTACATCAAATAAGTAACCACTTGGAACCGCATGGAAGTAGCATGGTCTCTGGAGAAAACATGACCTTATTATAGACAGGCAGTGGTTGTCAAAGTGAGGCCCAGGGGCTCCTGTGGTCCCCAGACCTCAGTAGATCTACAAGGTCAAGCAAACACTAGGAGATTATTTACCTCTTATAATGTATTGACGTTTAACTGATGATGCAAAAGCAGCAGTGGTAAAACAGTGGGCACTTCAGCATGAATCAAGGCAGGACAGCAGGAGTGGTCAATGTTTCCTTCACCCCCAGCCATGGCAGCAAAGATAATGCCCAGTTTTAAGGGAGTAGAGGACACAAGTCCAAAAGGTTTGAGAACTGTTGGTCTAAAGCATCAATCCTAAAGTACATTCTAAAAGACACTAGTTCTCTAAGACATTAATAGGTGACATATGAAAACAAGACCAGATGGCCAAAGAAATTTGAGAAACAGAAAGTTAAAGTTATTTTATTACTGGACACTGATACTTGTAGAATGATGAATGTGTTTATATGAATCTTGTATTACCATGAGGGGTCACTATCAGAGACCCATATAGCTGGTCAGCTCAGAATAGTCCTAGCATATGCCTATTATCAATAACAAGGGTGCCTATTCACTTTCATGAGTATCCAAATTTGGAATAATATATTATGTGGTAATCCTAGTCACAGCTGACAGTAATTCCCATATTTATTTGAACACTGAACCTATTTTCCTTTTCCATTTTGAGCTATGCATGCCTCATGGGACAAATGTTCCAAGGAACACACTTTGGCGAACACTATAAAGTGGTAGAAGACAGAAGCCAGGAGCTGACCTTATTCCAAATAGGTCAAATGAAACATCTCTTATGTTTATAGCCTATTTTTCATCAAAGCACAGAAGCTCACTACTTTATTGTGACTTAAAAAAAAAAAAAAAGGCATAGATAGCAATTCCTATGTGGCTGAATCTAGAGCACTAACTAAAATTTCAGTAGCCACTACTGAAAGTTCTGCAGAAATACTTCGTTTGCTTCCAAATGACTTTTATGTTCCCTGTACTCATAAAATGTGGCTGGGTTTTCCATTTTGAAGAGATCCACAATGAAATGCTTCCAAATGGTAATCTAGGATTTCTTAAAACACAATTCATCCCAAAATAATAAAAAGGAAAGCAAACATGCCCTAGTAAAGAAGGTAAAATAGCAGTGCTCTAAAAGCAGAATGATAGGCATAACGGAGAGAATGTTAATATTATAAGCAGTGTGACCTAAAAGGACTCACCATCATCTAACTTCTTCAGCAATCAACATGACAAGGCATGACACACTCCAATCGAAATCAGGCAAAAGGCTGCGCCTTACAAGGAAACACAAACCACACCCATTACCTGATAATGCTTCAGGGTCCCGTTAATGAGAAGGGTAGACTGCTTCTCCACCCTCTCGGAGATGGCATGAGCCACTGTGTAGTAGGACTGGGAGCCTCTGGCACTGTACTGCATGCTGTACTCATCATCCACGTCTTGCTTAGCTGTCCTGAGACAGAGAAAGTGGAGAAGCGCACACAGACCTTTCAGTGTGTGTATTATTTCATTTAAAAAAATAAATGAAAAGCCTAAACAGCTGCAGTGTGTATGGTTTCTTTATCACCTACTATCTCATCACCTGGCAACAAAAATATATTATCTGTAACCCTCACGAAAACTAAGGAAGGTAAGACATTATTGCTATAATCCACATTTTGTGCATGTGGAGAACTTCAGGCTCAGAAAGATGAATTAATTTGCCTGGGTCACATCAAAGGTAATGGAGCCAGAATTTGAATGCAGGCCCACTTGGCCTCAAATGCCTGATTTGAACATGCATGATCCCCGCAGATTAACTTTGCGTGTAAGCTGTCCTCAGTGCTTAGGATGCAAAAACAAATTACTTTCACAGAACACTGTCTAAAGCTTGGAGGGTGGGTGAGAGTGCCGAAGTCAGCATTAATGAGACAGGAAAGAGGAAAGGTAGCCGTCCACTTTCTACGCTTGGCTAAGAAGCTCGTGTTTTATTCTACGGGCCAGGAGGAGTCACTGAGGGGTTCTTAAACCTTCAGTGAAGGAGGCAGGCCGACTGATAAAACAAAGACTCCTAAAGTAGGGCATACAGCCTTGCAATAAAAGGACAAAATATTAGAGTATCTATTTCTGGTTCAGAAAAAAACTATCAATGATAGTTCTATTCTGCACACTGTTTCACAATTTTCTTTTAGTATCACAGCTGTACAAGAGCTGTTTAGACCACTGACACCGAGGATGGGTGGGTAGAGCACAGAGGTGGGCACTCAGACGGGGGGAAGAGGAGCCTGGGGTGTCTGCAGGCAGTTGGTGGCTGGCTAGCGTGGCAAGGGGGACTGAGCAGGGAATGGTGTTTCTCACATGGGCTTCTAGGTGAGCGTTGCCGCCGTTATGGGAGGAAGGGAGGGCAGTGAAGTGCCCAGCAACAGGGGCAAGTGTGATCTGTTCAGCCTGGGTTGGAGTGCGCGAGGTAGCTGAGAAGCCCAGGAAGGAGAAGCCCTGGGCTGGAGGAGGGGCTTCAGGAGGGAGAAGAGCAGAGAAGGCAGGCGAGGGGCAGCCCAAAGCCCCCGTGCCTGGGGGCCAGCAGCTCCGTGTTGACCTCTGGCAGCAGCACTTCAAGTGGAGTGTGGCCATGAAGTCGGCTTCCTTCCTTAAACAAAATTTTCTCAAAAAATTCATAAAGCTGAATCCCCATGAAATGCATTTGCAAAGGAGAAAATTTGCGAGAGATACACACTCAATGATTTGCTTAGCGTCCCTCTCGGAAACTTCTTCACTGTTTGGATCCAGAAGTATTTTCTCTTCAATTTCCTGCCGACTGGATTCTTCTTCCTCATCCTAGGGAAGGAACAAAGATAGGGGGAAAATTCTATTTTAACAAGGGAATCTCTATCATTGGCATTTTCCAAAATGAGATTAAACAGTATTCAACTTCAAAAAAAAGTATTCAAATTTCACAAATTAATAAAATTAAGGAAGGAAGTAGATTTAACACCTATCTATACTGGACAATCCACACCATTCCATTAATGTTTAAATCAGGGGTATCCAACCTTTTGGCTTCCCTCAGCCCTGTTGGAAAAAGAATTGTCTTGGGCCACACATAAACTATAATAACATTAACAATAGCTGATAAGTTTAAAAAAATAAAAAGTCACCAAAAATATCTCATAACTTAGTTTTAGAAAAGTTTACGAATTTGTGTTGGGCCACATTCAAAGCCATCCTGGGCCGCATGTGCCCCACAGGCCATGGATTAGACAAGCTTGGTCTAGAACCTGTGCTCTCAAGAATAATTATTTAGAAAAAAACCAAGAACCATATGACTTCGCTCATGTATGGGATATAAAACTGAAAGCAATAAACAATAACTTATGGACACAGTTAATAGTTTAGTTGTTACCTGAGGGTAAGAGAGGGGGAGGTGGGAGAGAAGAGAGGGAGAACCAAATATATGGTGATGGAAGGAGAACTGACTCGGTGGTGAGCACATAATGCAGCACATAGATGAGGTATAATAGAATTGTACACCTGGAACCTATGTAATTTTTACTAACCAATGTCATCCCAATAAATTTAACAACAACAAAAAGAGAATAATTATGTAAAAATCATGCCAGAAAGAGAGACATGTAATCACTGTTTGGTTATCAGAGTCCTGCAGACCATATCCTTCTCTCTAAAGCCAGGCTCTGGAGATCTGAATACTGTTCCACTCATAAAAATGTTCTCGGATAATGCCAGCAGGCCGCTGATGGCCACAAAGGCATTCACAATAGCAGATTGGACCCTACACACACATGGCTTTCTGTGGCTACTTTGCAACACATATTTCTGAATATTTAGATTAAAAATCTCAATAACTTGGCAAAGAATTCATTACCTCCCCACCTCTCCACTGTCACTACATTCTGCTGATCTTTTGAAAGCTTCATTAAATACATTACGTCCAATAGTAACTACTAGTGGTAGAGGCTAAATCTTTCCAGATAATCTAGTGGAATTTCCTTTCAAAGTACATTTAAAGAGAACAGTGCTTTTCCCACAATTCTTGAATGAAAAAGAGAACTGACACAATATTAATGCTCAAAACCAAGGCTATGCTAACAGGTCACCAAGACGCAGGGAGTAAGCCCAGGAATCAGCCAACTCCTCCCTTTTCCAAGTGAGAAAGGAAGCACTGACGGGGACAGGACTTGCAACAGGTGGCTGACCCCCGATGAGGGCCTGGGTTTCCGCACGCCAGGGTTGGAGTTCACTGTATTCCCAGCCACCGAGAGCCACCTGCAGTGGTCAGCCTCCTCGGGCAGGCATGTGTGGGTTAAGCAGCCTCCTTTAGCTTGTCTCTCTCCCTCCTTGGCTCTCTTACTCAATGAGGAGATTCTTCCAACAGATCGTTTACGGCCCCATTCATCCCAGTAAACAAGAAACATTTTTAAAACTGATTTTGTAATCCTCAAGTATCTCAGTGAAAGAGTAGCCTTTAAAAAACAAATAGCATGTCTCTAAAAGTATTTGCTTTTTAATAGTATGTTTTTTAAAAATATAACTTTTATTATTTTTTTCTCTTTGCAAAAACAATACATGTCTATGGTATTTTAATTTAGAACACACAGGTCCAGTCCACAAAACAGAAGGAAATAACAATTGTCTTAAAACCCTAGTGAGCGATTATCAGTTCGGCTGCTTAGCCTGGCCCATGGCACCCACAGCACCCACAGCACCAAGACCCCCCACACTGGTAAACCTCAGAGTTAAGGGCCACACACTAACAACACTCTAATAAAGGCGGTAAGAATCTTGTTTTAATCCTATTTGTAATTATTAAACATTTCATAGTTGATCTAAAAATATCTTTATTATTTCTTGATTTCTACTAACAGTATCCAACATTATCCTTTTAAATTCTAGATATATTGAGTACTCCTTCCAAGAGATTGAAAAATTGTGCTTCTCTTTTGGTAGCACGTATTTCCAAAGAATTCAAACAAGAATCACATTTAAAGAGAAACCAAAAGCTTAATAAACTCATTAAACCAAGCCCATGTTGCTCTTTTCATCTAAGAGTCCAAACTTTCCACTTCCTAAGGCCAAAAGGACGTTTAGGCAGTGGACTTCCAGTGTGAACCATTTGGAGTCATGGGATTGCCTTTCCCAAAGTAGTCCGTCTTCAGTTCTCCCCCAAAAGACCTTTTCCCACATCTGATTTAATGCCAGCTTCTCTGTTCTAGGTTCCAAATAAATTTGGAATTCACCGAGTCTGCCTGTTGGCCAGGTGCCCCCATCAGGCCTGCCCTATCTAAGCTTTGGCAAACCCTCAGCCCCAGCATCACCCAAAGGCCAACACTGAAGGAAGACACAGGTGCGCCTCTCATAAACTTGCAAAGCAATCAACTCGAGATACATACATACCTCCTCCTCATAATCAGAATCAGTCTCTTCACTGTCGGACCTGGGGGCAACTTCATAACTATAGAAAAAGGAGTGAGGAAGAAGAGGGTGCTTAGTTCCTTCAATTATAAAACAATATATACAGACATAACTTAATCAGCATGTTCTATGTGCACATGGCAAATGCCAGTAACAACTTGAACCATTTCAGGAAAGGTCATGTTTTAGTTCCAAAGTTTTTTAAGAACCACAAAAAAATCTAAAAAGCCAAAACATTCTACTTTAATGCTGTACCCAGGATTCATTTCCAACCAGGCGTCCAGCTGACTTGCTTTGGGTGCTTCTGGTCCAAATAGGACCTTGCCGGTTTCTGTGTGAGTCACTTTGACAGGAAGGTCACTCATCTGACTGCTCTCATCGATTGGCTAGAAAGGAGGGAAAAAAACCACATCACTACTTGGTGTTAAGACGTCTTCCCAGTTCTGTGATGGATGTTTCTTAGCCTTTTGGATGCCCAGCATCTAAACCCTTCTTCTGTGATTGGAAAGTTCATCACCTACCAAGTCTTGATGGGATAGGGGGAGGCCACCTCCTACTAAAAGAATGGAAAATACCAGCCTCCCTTGCAGCTAAGGTACCGGCACAAGACCTTAGCTCCACGGAATGGATGCACTCACCAAGGCTCTGAATTAGGAGCTGCAAGTTCAAGGAAGCGGTGACCAACAGGCACACTGGTGGAAGGACAGACCACAGGGCAGAGGACAGCACAGTGGTACTGGCTGTGACAAGCTCCTACCTACTCCTAGCATCAGCTACATCCTCATTAACAGGGTATATATAGAGTATAATTTGTGTGAAGCCTCGAGTCAGGTTCTCCAAGCTTCTTGGAGAGCTGATAAATTACTCAATATCATTTAAAACATTCCCTTCTGACTTAAATCAGGCAGAGTTGATTTTTGTCATTGGTAGTAAATAAAAACTTAACCTCCCACATAATACCCACCCTGATAATGACTATTGCAAAGTCACGGTTTCAGAGATAATGGGAAAAGGAAACGGTATGTAATTGTGTCACATTACTGGCCAGTTTGGCTTCTGCAGAACCAGTGTCCTTTATCCAAAACCAAACCACCAGGTACCTAGACCAACCATTGGTACTGGTGTGTGTGACAAAGCAGAAAGCTCTGCTCATTTAAAACCTGGAGAATAGACCAAGTTCATTAATAGACTTTCAGTGAAAAATGGCTTACTCAGAAAATTAAGACAATAAATAAGATTGCAGAGGCTGTGCTTAACCTACTTCAGAGAACAAACTGTTTTAAAAGGCCTAAAAATGGAGTGATCCTATGCAAATGAATGCTACTGATTAGAGTGAATGTACTTCTAGGAGCAGACTCCTGGGCAAGATGTTTGTTTGGAAATGCTTGATTTGTGGGAGGATCAAGTTATCCATCTCCTTAAAAGCAGTACAATTTAATGTTTAAACTATTCATTATTTCCTATTTTTTTCCCTAAATTATTCTTATGTGGAGTTAAATAAAAATGATAGAAAAATCAGTGTACTACAGGTTATCATCAATATCTAATGGTAAATGTCCTCTTAACAAATTGGTTCTCTCCCTCAACAAAGTGCTGTCAGAATAAGAAACAATATATTAGTGATTATCCACAAAAATAGCCTTTGAAGAAAGAAAAGCTTACTCCACACTATCATTTTTTTCTTTGTGTGTGTGAAAGCAGTGATTGTGAACACCATTACTTCGCATGCCAAGATGACGTCTCTTCCTCGTTAATGTAAAAGGTCACCTATATGCTCACATGATAAAAGAAAGCAATCTACCATTCGCTATCACCTCCCATGGAAAAAATCGTATCCTATGATCTTGAGCTAAAATAATACAGCTTGCTTTACTGGTTTAGATGCCATGCCTCAAAGAAAACTGGAATTCATTTGAGCTAGAATGAAAACTTTGGCAGAAGCACTGAACGAACACAGCAGCGTAATAAGAACATTATTTCAAAACAAACTGAGCAAGATGTCCACTTCACCAACTTCAGCAAACAGAACACAATGTGCTAAGATTAAAAGGGGAAAAAAAGGTATGTGTCACAGGCCCAACATCAGTAGGTAATTTTCCCGAGATAAAAGTGCTATCACAATAACATGTTAACTCTTTCCTTCTGTGCTTGTTAATTACAGACCAATGCGAGGCATGCTTAGGTAAGGCTGGGCTTTTACAAACTAGAGCACCTCTAAGTGCTCTAATATATAGTATTCTTCCCCCGTAACAGCCCACTGAGAGTTTCTTACACAGTAGACATTTATTACGATCCTTTCTTTGCTTGTGATAGATTATAGTGGTTAAACAACATTTACTGTTTAAGAATTTATGCATAGAATATTGTTTTCAACCTTCCTTCTGCATCCAGGCTGTTCGCATTCACAGTACTTCTCACAAGGACAGTGATTCCAGAATTGGAAGAGGCAAGCAACCCACCACAAACCTGCAAGCAGGTTTATCTGAGTCTATGAGGGGCAAAGACAGCTTGAAACAAACTCCCTTTGCATCCTGCTCTGGGGTTATGCCACCTCATATGAATCACTGGTAGAGAACCTTGAGTTTTCAGAGAAAACAAAATCCAATAAGTGAATAATTGTATTCTAATGATTCAGAAAAATATTGGAAGTACTAGAAAATAAAAATTAGGACTATGTTGATGAATCTACAAATAGAAGCTACATTATAAACCTATAGATGTCAAAAAACACATTAAATGAATGTGTGTATTATTTGACTTACAGAGTTTTAGAATTTCAAATTAGTTATAAACTAAGGAAAATGGGTCGTAGTTTATACTTTTTGTCATTTACTGGGCAAATGTAGCTACAGAGCATCACTTAAGATTGTTATACATTCTAAGTACTCATAAATGTATGCATATATGTGCATAGAAAATTCTGGAATGGTACATAAGAAACTTAATATCAATTGATTGGCAGTCTGAGAAGGAAGTAGATTACTTTTTAGTGTATCCCTTTTATACTATTCTCATTTTCTGCTATGCTGATATACTAGTATTTTTACTTAAAAATGAATAGCTGAGTGAAAATAAAATGATTATACCTAGACAATGGTACTTGAACGGTATGGCAGGGACTTACAGAGCAGAACACAATAGAAATGGATACAAAATCCTTACCTCTCCGTCAGGTCCCAGGGCAGACTCTCCTCCCTCTGCACTTTCTTCAGCCTTCTATAAAACAAGGTGTCAGATGTTATGTGTCAACCAAGATGGGTACAAGAAGGACTTCAGTGGTCCTCTGGGGTACATAACTCATCATCATCAAACGAGCTTAGCTATCAATGCCTTTTACTTATTTTTTTTTACAAAGACAAAATATGTATTTTATTATTATAGCAACTTGCAGAGTTATGTAGAGTCAGGTGTGATTCAAGGCCAACACACTAGAGATTTGTAGATTGTCTTCTATGATCCAAACAGTTTAAGACAGGGAGGCATTGAGAGAGAGGTTAGAATCGGAAATGTTCACATGCTGCTACTGTGAGGACAAGTCCTGGTATAATCAGCTCACCTTTCCTATTCCCTTAGCAAGTTTCTAAAAATGTTTACTGAGAATAAACTCTGAACCATTCTTCAGTCATAAAAACACAAATGATACAAAATTCTGTGAGTTCTCTGAATGTTTTTAATTCTACCTAATGGATTTTCACAATATATACTATTTCCACAGTGGGTATATGGGAAAATTTGGTACGGATACTGTGATCTCATAAAAAATTCTGTCATCTACCATTTCTTAAATGTTCCAATATCTTACTTAGTCCATTAACCTCTGTGTGCCTCAAAGACAGCCTAAGTTGAAAGCCCAGGTTATGTCATATTTTGTACATATCCAAGAGTCACATCTGTTAATATAGACAAAATAGTCTAAAATTTCTTACATTTATAATGACCTCTTTGGCAAGTGAAGTCTTTAACATCACCTTTACAGAAGCCTTATTTTAAAGTTCTTGCTGGAAAGATACACTACTTCTGGATAGTATAATGAGAGAGAAAAAAAAAAACTTCAGCTATTTGTATTATCAAGACATTTAAGAAAATGAGCTTTCCTCCCTGGGGCCCCTCAGTTAATTAAAGATATATATAATGATACAGAATCAATATTAACTCCACTTTGTTTATTTAGGGCATTGATTGCATAATAGTACATTTTTGCTTTCCATGAAAATAACTCAATTGTCTCTTGACAGAACAGCTTTTGTAGAAAATTTTAATGTTTAAAATCCAGCCTTTTGTCCATACTGAAGAAATGCAGTTCCCATAAATGTTTGAAAATTTTAAAGTGTTTATAATTATCTTACAAAAATAGATGTTATGTGTGTACGCCAAAGCACAAGGCATTGCTTGCTTTGGTTATGATTTCTCAAGAATTTAATTTTCGCTTTACCCCAAAGTGAAATTGTTTACAGGCTCAAAAGAAATGATCAGTATCAAAAAGTACCAGGCTGGGGAAGCCGGGATGGCTTAGTGGGTTAAGCGCTCACTTTGCAGCGCCAGGGACCAGGGATCGAATCCCGGCCCCAGCCGGTGCGGAACCATATGCTGAACTGGGAGCTCCCCCAGTTCAGTTCTCTCTCTGTCTCTGT
>PVKE010005237.1:0-60089 GCA_004027555.1 Craseonycteris thonglongyai
CGAATCCCGGCTCCGGCCCAGGCAGGACCCACGTGCTGAACTGGGGAGTTCCCACAGTTCGGTTCTCTAACTGTCTCTGTCTCTGTCTCTCTCTCTATCTGTCAAAAAGTAAAATAGAAATAACTATGCACTGAAGACAAAAAGATAATTTCTCTCTATAAATGTGAAAAGATAAAAAAAAAAATATATATATATATATCTTTTTAAATTCTATTATATATATCTTAATATGACATTGCCAATTAAAAAAAAACAAAAGACCAAAAGAAAAATGTTAAAACAAAGTATAACTTTCAAAAATGTATATCCCTGTAAATAACACTTCTTGAGAAAACCAGGCATCAGAAGTAAAGGTAATAGCAGAAGCATTCATATTTTCAACAGTTTGGAATTACCCAGGTCGGCGTCGAGGTGAATACTGCTTGTAAATTCGGTCCATACTACCTTGGAGATTCATGAGAGCAGTAATAGCTTGGTTCAAACATTCTTTGTCTTCTTGTTCTTCACTGCATGCTTTCAATTGCTAAGAAAAGCCAACAAACAAAATATTAAACCTACATTGTTTAATTCTTTCCATTTCTCGTAATGAGAGGAAGCAGCAACAAGTATTACAAACTCTAAGTGAATTTTAAATATACTTAATAAAAACAGCTATAGTTTTATACATTTTTGCCTATCTCCTGATCCCTCTTTCTATATACAATAAATACAGATATAAAGTCCTATTACAATAGATATCAGAAAAAAAGCAAATGTGATAACCACTGGACATTTTCCAGATATATAAACAGTTCAAAACATGAAGCTTAAAAATGACTTTTTGAGCTGATTCTGGGTGGTGAGCACATAATGCAATGTATAGACAATGTAATGTAGAATTGTACACCTGGAAACAATGTAATTGATATCAATCAATGTCACCCCAATAAATTTAACAATAAAAAGAAGACTTATTTATTAGTTAATTATGAATAGAGAAAATAAGATAATAAGCAAATTATTTCATACTCTTTAATAATTAAATTCTTAAGTTTTAGAGATTTCTAAAAGCTTCAGTGTTTTTCTTATACAACATAAACAAGTTGCTAATTTTAGCACTTTAATCCATCAAAATCTTTTCTGAAAATGGCACCTCACAAAGGATTCAACTGATATTTTTTACAACACAAAATTCAATCATTCTAGTAAATAACAAGATATGACAGAAGTTAATATTCTATCTTATTAATCCTTTGAAATAAGATTTATAAACTGCATTATTCATCTTAACACTGGCCATATGTATCTAAAATTTCTCTTGTATCTCACTCTCAAAAGGAAAGTTTACCTTATAATAAATAATTCAGAATGAATGATGCTCCAGTGTTTTAATTTGTTTGACAGAAGAATTCAAAGTGGCGCATTATGTAGACAGGTAGAGAGAGTATATGGATACAAATATATATTTATGCAAGAATATGGAAAAATTATAATTCTTTTCAGAAAAATTTTAAAGATTTAAATCTATTTCATGATCTTAAACTATCTTGTTTTTAAGATTTTATTTTGTTTGAGAGATGAGAGAGGAAAGAGAGAGAGAAAGAGAGAGAGAGAGAGAGAGAGAGAGAGAGAGAAGGGAGTGGGGTGGGGGTGGGGGGCAGAGCAGTGTCCATAGTTGTACTTCATTAGTTGTGACAGTTTCATTCCACACAGGTAGATGTGGGGATGTGTGGCATGGGAACTGAATCAGGGGCTTCCTGCATGGGAGACGTGAACCAGCTGCACCACAGTTCACCATACGGGTCTGCACGGGCTGGGGCTGGGAATTGAACCCCGGACCTCATGATTGCAAGGGACCATCACTGAATAGTTCTGAGATTGTTTATGGTATATGAGGAAAACTCAGATGTATCACAAATTACTCTCAAATAGTATCAGTCCCCTTTACTCCTTTAATATTTCAGCAGTAAGTCTTAGAGCAAAGATATTATTTTACAACACAGTGATCAACTTCTGGATATTTAACATTGGTAATGTTCTATGATCTAATTTACAATGCATATCCAATTTTGTCAATGTCACAATCATGTCCTTTAGAGTGATCTCCTCCAATACAGTATCTAGTCAGTGTTGCACTTAGTTGTCATAATTCTATTGTGTCTTTTAATCTGCAAAAATTCCTCAGCATTTGTCTTTCATAGTATTATAAAATATACACACCTGAACAGTAGGATAAACTCCTATATAGCCAATGCCCATGTAAATTTTTTCTAACTTTCCTAGACAAAGTTAGTTTCTCCTCACTCAGCAATCCCCTACTACTATTTATACTAGGCACTTATACTGTAATTATTTGTTTGATATTCAATTTCTTCACTAAACCATGAACTCCTTAAATATGGAGATATGTTTTATTCATTTTTAGTAATAGTACCTGCAAATGGTAGGTATCCAATAACGTAATGAGAATAACTGACTACTATTTACTTATAATTTTGTTAATTGTTTAGACAAATAACAACAACAAACATTTACTGAGCTCTTATTCTGTGTGTGCTTTTATGCACTAAGCTTATTTAATCTTTGTTCCAACTCTAAGGGTAGGTACTATTATTATACATGTTACAGATGAAGAAACTGAGGCACAGAGAGGTTAAGTAATTCACCCAAGATGAATGGGGAGAGTCTGTATTCTAACCTGGGAATTCTGACTTCAGGTCCATGCTTTTTGCCACACTGCTACACTAACTCTCTACAGTGACACCAGACACAATTATGCAAAGAACTGATCTGTGCCTAAGTCTAGTGACCATGAGTTGGAGGGACCCCATTTAAAAACAAACTGGATAATTACATAGTTTAAGAAATACAAAGAAGTGTGCTTTGGAAAAGAGATCAAAGAGAATAAATGCCTTTGCAATATATGCTTAAACTAAATATAATAATAAAATGGAAGTGATTTCTCAATAATGTGCAGTATCTTATGCAATTGAATGAATAATATATTCCTTGCTTACCTGATAATCACTATTCTCCTTCATTGTCTATAAGTGTATCCTGTTCAAGATTTTATACTTCACGTACCATAAGTTTTGTCTTAACTTTATGAGACTTCAACAAAATAAGTACCATATTTCTCTTGAATGCCTATAAAATGCTGTATCTACTACATGTGTGACTTCAAGGAAGTTTTAATAGTTTAGATGTGAAATAAAATATGTAATCAATATATTTCTTTTTAGATTTTCATAAAATAAAATTTTAGTATTGTGCTTTAAAAAAAATGCATTATACTTCAGATGTCCTTGAGTGATGTGTCAGTACTGAAAGAGTAAATAGTATGTAATAAAATAGTCTTCATGGTCTTTTTCTAGAGTCGGAACATTCTTTCAATACATTATCTCAAGCTCTTGGTATTATGAATACATTTATACACATACACACATGAACACAAAGACAGTGACAAAGCAAATGTCACCTGTTAATATTTAGTAAAATAAGTAAAGGGAGCTCACTATATTATTTTTGCAACTTTTTCCAATGCGTTTTCAAATAAAAGGTAAAAACGTGTTACCTAAAAACTTAATTGTCTCATATTTAAAATATTGGGGGGAAGCCAGGATGGCTCAGTGGGTTGAGTGCTCGCTTTGCAGCCCTGGGGTCCAAGGATCGAATCCTAACCTCGGCCCGTGTGGACCCACATGCTGAAGTGGGGAGTGCCCCCAGTTTGGTTCTCACCGGAGTGAGACCCCAACCCAGTTCCTGCCCTGTGCAGCCCCGCGCCCACCTGTGGAATGAAACTATGTGAAAAAACCAATGATGTGTAACTATGGAGACTGCTCTGGGCCCTCCCTCTTCTCTCTCTGTCTCTGTCAAAAACAATAAAAATAAATCTTAAAATATTGGCTTATCTTTTCTAATGAACTTAGTTAAAGTAACTAACAATAGGTATTTCTATTAAGCTTTAATCCAGTTTAAGATAGATTAAGTTCTCTTGAGAGGAGAATTTTTATTCTTTGCATTACTAAACATAAGGGGATAAGCAGAGAGAGTAAAAGAATGTTACTTATTTTTGAATAAATGAATTGTGAACTTAAAGAATAGACGTGTTCTTAATAACAGAAGCATAAAAAACTTTTTTTTCTCAGACTATAAGAAGTATATGATAAAATTACTTATAAATAAGGAAATAAATTTATTTTTTCCTCTTACATAAGGAAATTTACCTCAGAAAACAAACAAAAAGAAACACATTATCTATAAAATGTACTTTAAAGCATTGCTATGAATAAGAATAATCCAACAGGGTACTGAAAAATAATTTCCGGCAAATTATATATGATAGCCTATTATTTTTCATTATATAGTTGTTTTTCTAGTATCATAAATTCTGATTCTAAGAAGTAAAACTCAAATAATTCTTAAACGCTATGTCCACAAATAACTCTCTCTTGGCATGTGACTGAAGCAGATGCTTCAAATTAAAACTGCTCCAGGATTGTGTTTTCTATTCCAAAAGAAACATGATAGCTTTAAGTCACACTGGTCCAGCCTTTTTTTCTTATGGTTCTCATCCCAAAGTGAGCATAACATGAAATAAAATTTCTTTTGTATGAGTTTAAGCCTAAAGAGTATCATCAATTAATTGCCTCAAAAGGCAAGCTACAGAATGGGAGAAATATTTGCAAATGATATATCTGGTAAAGTATTAACACCCAGAACACATAAAGAACACCTATAGCACAACAAAAATATACACAACCCAAGAAAAAAATGGGCAAAGGACTTGAACAGACACTTCTCTAAAGATATACAAATAACCAACAAAAATATGAAAAAATGTTCATCATCACTAATTACTACAGAAATGCAAGTCAAAAACCACAATGAGATACCACCTCTCATCCAGCAGGCAATGTCAAAAAACAGAAATAAGTGTTGGCAAGGATGTGGAAAAATTGGTACTTTTGTACACACACTATTGGTGTGGATATAAAATGGTATAGCTGCTATGGAACAAACTACAGTGTTTGTGTTTCCTCAAAAAATTAAAAATAGAATTGCCGTATGATTCAGCAATTTAATTTCTGGATATATATCCAAAAAAACTGAACACAGTGTCTCCTGGAGATATTTGCACACCCACATTCATAGCAGCATTATTTATAATAGCCAAAAAGTAGAAGTAACCCAAGTGTCTTAACAATACTGTTTACAAAACAATATACTTAACACAAATAAACTGTACACTTAAAATGGTTGTAAGATAGCAAATTTCATGTTATTTTTACCACAATTAAAAATAGAATGCTTTTAAAAACCAATAGTATCACAATCAGAACAGAAAGTCATTTTTCCTCTGCCCATGTGCTAATCCACGATCTACAATTAGCACTTATTTCAGTGTTTTTCAAATTGCATGTCATAATCCATTAGTGGATCACAATAGTTTTGTTTTTTTTTTTAATGAAATGGAATATAACAGAGTATAGTGCATAAAATGCTAAGCAGTATTTCATGAAACTTTATTGTGTATGTGTGTCTGTGTGCTTGTGCTTGTGCTTGTGCATGTGCATACAGTCATGATGTTAAATGCATTTCTTACTATGGATCACTCCCAATGTATAACATACAGGTGATTCCCACAGGATAATAAATGCTGTAAGTGAGCTACTTTCTAGAATTTCTAGGCCCTTCAGCTCCCACTAATTGAGTCACATACTTACCAGAAATCAGTAGTGTATGTTTTTAAATGTTTATGCCATTTGTGCATATATTGTAATTATGTAATTTAATTACACATTTTATAAGTCACAGAAATATAAGTACAAAAAAGATATTTATATGACTCAATTGAATAATTTGAGAGGCAAGACCCTTTAAAAAGGTATAAAAATAAAAGATTTGGTAAAATTATAAAAACCTAGGTTTCTGCACTCAAGAGTGCTTTATGAGCATCTTTAAGTTAATGTACCATTCTAAAAAAAATGAAAAATAAAAATCATAGCAGACTATTTTTGTGCCTTAAACCAGAAAAATTCATATTCAAAGAAAAGTCTTAAACCTAAATCAACAGATTAGCATATAAATACATAATACATTCATTTGCAGAAGTTTTGTGTTTCTTAAAATAAAATGTATGTAAGATTTCTTTGTTTTATTTTAATTAACTGAACAACTACTAATCCCAATCACGACTATAAGCACTGGATTAACTGATGGCAGAAGTAACTACAGCCTCAGGATGAATCAGGCCATTATAGTTAATGTTCTGATCTTAGATGCAGACTTCAGAGATTAAAAAAAAACCAATCATCCAGACAGGGGAAAAAATAAGTTTCAATTATAGAGTCAAACCAGGGTTTTTAAATGTTGGCAAATATTAGAAGAAAACTGTAAGACTAATTATAGGACTTCAAATTAGACATGAACATTATTTTAAAAATCTTAGGAATCCAGGGAAGCCCGGATAGCTCAGCAGGTTAAACACTCGCTTTATAGCCCTAGGTACCAAGGATTGAATCCTAGCCCCGGCCCATGCAGGCCCATATGCTGAACTGGGGTGTGCTTCCCATGCGGGAAGCCCCCAGTTCAGTTCTCACCCCTCAGTTCTGCCCCTGGCTCAAGGGGGCATTCCTCCTACGTGGGAGGCCCCCAGCCCAGTTCCCAGCACTGCATGGCCCCCGCCCACCTGTGTGGAATGAAACCATGTCAAAAACTAATGATGTACAACTATGGAGACTGCTCTGGGCCTCCCCCTTCTCTCTGTCTCTCTTTGTCTCTGTATCTGTCTCTGTCAAAAACAATAAAAAAATAAATCTTTGGGATGGGGCATCAAATATATGGTGATGGAAAGAGCTGATTCTGGGTGGTAAACACATAATGAAATGTATAAACGCTATAATGTAGAATTGTATACCTGGAAACAATGTAATTGTTATCAACCAATGTCACCCCTATAAATTTAACAATTAAAAAAAAAAGAAATTAAAGAGGATACAAATAAATGGGTGAATATATCTAAAAGAAAAAAAAAAATCTTAGAAATCCAAATATACACCTGGGGCTGCCAATGTATTTTTATATGAAATCTATAATTTTTCTTATAAGTTCTTTATGGATCTTTATAAGATCTCATAAGTTCTCTATGGAGATATACACAATCAAGTTGCTCATCTATTTGTGCACAAAAGCTGGTAAGCTCTGGCATCACACACTATGGGTAATAAATCCTCCATAAAAAAGAATTCTTGAGGCAGGCATTCATTAGAAATCATCAAACGAATACCTTGCCTAGATGTCTACAAAATACAGAGTTATTCTGGCTTTTATTTTCATACTGTTGCTAATGAAGGGTTAGAGAAAGTCTGAGCAGGTTGTCTATCCTAAAGGAGAGACACAAAATATTCAAGCAGAAAATGCCTCACTTACAAAAAGCAATAAAAAAAATTGGGGAAGAAAATTTTACTGAGCCAGATATGTTGAAATTACAATTGAAAAGGGAAATAATCTGAAAGTAGGCAAAAGTCCTCAGATGTTAGCTGGAGTCAATGAAGATCAGTAGCTATGATGTAGAGAAATGAGAATGGTTGGTCCCCAGAAAACCTCCATCTCTCCATATGCCCATTTGGTATCTTAAAGATCAAGGGGAAAGTACATATGGAACCTGAAGTAGAAAAAGAAACACTCAATAAATTCTGATACCCATCCAAAGGCACCAGATATCCTTTTATAACTAGGTAGTAGTGCTTTAAGGCTTCAAAAAATTAATAAGGAGAAATAACCCATATGGAATATACTCAGGTTTAATTAATTCACAGCAACAAGAAGAACAAACAGAAATGTGGGATGCAAAGACAAAGCCATATAAGACATTTAAAATGGCAAAAGACAAAAAACTTTACAAAAAGTTATCCCAAGACCAATGAACATACACCCAAGCTCATTAATAATCAAGGAAATACAGATTAAAATCACCAGAGACAATTTGAAAATATACATATCCTACAACCAAGCAATTTCATTCCTGTATTCTAGAGAAATAAAATGCATGCTCATGTGTACCAAGAAATATGTACAAGAATGTCCTCACCAATAGCAAAACACTGTACAACAACCAAAAAAGATTAAGTAAATCATGGTTAATTCAAACAGGAAGAAAATTAAACTAGAATGTACAACATCAATGAATTTTACAAACAAAACTTTAAGAAGAAGATACAAGACACAAAATATATACAATTTGATCTAATTTATATCAAGTTCAGAAACAGGCTATCTATATCTTCAATGATATACACCTAGGTAGTTAAACTGAAAAGAAAAGCAAGGAAGTGTCATTAAAGTCAGGATAGTGGTTTACTTGTGGTGTGTTTACACATTATATTTATGTATTATATAGCACATTTACGTTTTTATTACATACTTTTCTCTGGGTTATGTAATATATCATAATAAAGCTTTTACTACATATTAAAACCTTTACAAATATATTTTTGTTTATTGATCTTTGAAAAGAATTCAAGTTTTACCATACCGTATTTTCCGGCGTATAAGACGACCGGGCGAGGCCTATATTCGCGGTAGTCTTATACAGAGAATATAGGCCTAAACCTATGTTTTAACTGTAAAACTAGGGGGTCGTCTTATACGCCCGGTCGTCTTATACGTCGGAAAATATGGTATATATTTTTATTTATTTATTTAAAATATTTTGCTTGGGTTCTAACTAAGAGAGAAAGAATACTATACTGCATGGGGAAAAAAAAGTCAACTTTAAAGTGCTTTCCTTAATAAGGTAAAACAAGATGGAAATTTACATATACACATTATTAAGAGTTAAATCACTGTTGCTGTGTGCCTCCAAAAATTTACTTTAAAAATTAAACTTTTTTATAATGTTAGTACCGTAGTACTTTAAGATTTTATATTATGAAATGACAGATATACATTTTTCTGTCTGTATCTACTGCTCAGAAATGATATAAAATAAGTACGTAAGAAAGATAGGCTTTTTCCATGGCCCATGGAAAGAAGACATTTAAGATACTTTATTTTTATAAATAATTAAAAAATAGTATGATCATATAAAAAACTAGCTTTTAAGCCTGATAAATGCAAGTACTTTTGGTTCAGAAAGCATTTATCTTACCTTTAATAATTCAAAATAGTGCCAACAATGATACACTGGCACCAGCATAAGGCGTGGAAGGACATAACGAACTGCTTCTTTAAAACCATCAGCAATGGACTGCAAAGCAAAAATAATGTAATATTATATCTCTGATATCAAGGATATATAACAGTGCCCAACATAAACAGCTTTTAAAAATACAAGATACAGACTTATTGAAACTTAAATGGAAAACATATTCTATATTAAAATCAAAGTGCTGCTATCAATCAAGTTTTTTTGCTCCTTTTTACTTCTTTATTACATAAATACATATATTTCTTCATCTCTTATACAGCTAAAATAACTTTACAATAATCCTCTCAGCTTTTCTTTAAAAGTTTTGGGTCCCACATACTCTAAAGGAATTTAGAAAGCAATGTACCTTCTTGCACATTTCTATGCCACCACTTGAAATGTTTTAATTTTAAGTAGTTACAAAGGATGTATTCTTGGGGATGTTGTCTGTATATTATAGATATGATTTAACTATATTTCACCAAACAATGATTAAATAAGTTTCAGATTTAGCTTATTTATGAAAAATGTCAGCCATATAACTTAATTGACAAAGCCAATCTTCATTGTCAAAATAAACAGTGAGATCGAGACTTAATTTCTATAAAAAATCTGACTTCATTCTTAAATTCAAATATACATGTTAATGTCACAGTCTTAAGTATAGAAAGTATCTGGAAGAATCCAACATAATACACCCAGGTATGAGAACTTTAACTTTATAAGAGGAGGTCAAGAAAGTAATTTCTTTCAATAAATGAATTCATACCCTTGAAAAAATGTTTTGTTTTTGCCTTTAAACTGCAGCTTTAACTTCTTTGTTGTCTGTAAACTTCTTCCCTTGAAGCTGGTTTTTTTTTTTTTTTTCATATTTAGGAACAAATAATAATCAGATGGAGCCAGGTCTGTACTATAGGAAGTGTAGTTTAACATTTGGAAGCCATAGTCATGAAGAGTAGCCAACGCAACACTGCTCTTGTGCAGGGGTGCATTGTGCAAAAAGCAGCAACCCTTTGCTCCATTTTCCTCTTTTTTTCTCCTTCACACATTCTTCTAACTGTTTCAGCAGAATGGAATAATACTCTCCAGATATTGTGACACTCTTATGCTTGTAATCAATCAGCAGGATACCCTCCATATCCCAAAAAACAGCAGCCATTTCCCCAGCCAAATGCAACACCTTGAACTTCTTACAGGGTGGAGTGTCCTTGTCATGTCATTGCATGGACTCCTGCTTTGACTCAGGCCCATAATGATGAAGCCAAGTTTTATCTCCAGTGACAATCCGGCTTAAAACTTAACCTTTGTTGTCTCTGCAGAGGTCCTAAATCTGCCATGAACATTTGATGAACTGCGCAGGGCAGGAAATGGTCCGGGAGCCTCCCACATAGGCCCTGGCAAGAACCAAACTGGGAGCACACCCCAATTAAGCATATGGGTCCACGTGGGCCAGGCCTGGGATTCGATCCTCAGGCTCCGGGGCTGCAAGCAAGTGCTTAACCTGCTGAGCCATCCCAGCTTCCCCAATTCTCATATATTTTTAACTGAAGTTAAATTATAATTTGTATAAGAGACTTGACAACTATTAACTGGGCCAAAACTCACTCTTAATGCATGCTACTTGACTTCCAAAGAAGTTCTATTATTACTTCTTCAGTTCTTTTAAGTAATACATCACAAGTAAATATGGCCTTTGGAAAGGGGTTTTATCTAAATTTCAATTTCACTGACTATCTTGAGCAATAGCTTAAGTAATTACACCCTAAACATTCAAATTCTGAATTACTAATAAAATAGGAATGAAACAAGAAATGTGAATGCTTTTGAGTATGCAAAGATCTTACAGTCAGCCTGTCCAATTTAACATGTTTACTTTATGATTTATACCTGTATATAAGATGTAACTTACAAAATTATTCCTTCATTAAAGTAACTGTTGCGAATTAAGTGTAATTTTTATCCCAAGTTGACTAGTTTTTTAGTAGAAGTAGAAAATAATGATGGGAATTCAGAAGAAGGCAGGAAAAAGATGGTAAGTTCAATTTTGAACATTTATATTTAAAGTGCTTATGGGAATTCTATGTTAATTATTCAAAAGGCAGGTGGGTTATAAGAAAGTGTACACACACACACCTAGTGCTTAAAAGAGTTATGGCTTGAAAATACAAATAGGAAGTCATCAGCATATAGGCAGTAGCTACAGCAAAAGTTACTCATGGAGAGCAGTACAGGAACAAAAAAAAAATCAGGGGCTAATAACAGAAATTAGATAATACCTGCAATTCAAAAGACAGAGAAGAAGAAATCAGAGAAAATAAAAATTAGTGTCATGGGAGCCAAAAGGACAGGGGTACTAACAAATACTACAGGTATAAATAAGTCAAAAATATACACTATTAAGTTCATTATCAGAGCAGTTTTTACTGTTATACCCTGATTAGAACATAGATGTAGCTGTTTAATGAAGAATGGTAAAAAGTATTATGAAGACAACTGGCTACAAATAAAAAATAAATGGGAAGTGATAAAAGGTTTATTTGCTTATTTTAAAACAATAAAGATTTAATTAACCATGCAACTTGGAATAAAATTTACACTTAGTTCTCAAAATTTATACTCAGTGAAGAAATAATTTTTTAAGTTAAATCTTACATATAGATATAAACTATAAAATACATGTTAAATTGGACAATATGCCTATATGATCTTTGCATACTCATTCATATGCTAAGGGAGAAGAGCCAGTCTAGATTCAGGAAGTTTCTACAGCAATAAGTAGTCAAGGATCCTCAATGCCAACGTAAGCCTTGTTTAGTGTTGAAAAAGTAAAAATATATATAAATGTCATTTATCTTTCTCTACTTTCTTTTATTTGATATCACTACATTATTGAATCAACTAACTTGAATACTTCCCATTAATGTATTTATCTCTCTTAAATTATAGGCCTGATAGAGAAGTCAGTAGGAATACATAAGGATATTCTCTACTCTTTTCTTTTTAAGATTTATCTTATTGTTTGAGAAAAGGTGAGAGAGAGGAGGGCGGGTCCAGCGCAGTATACTTAGTTGTACATCATTAGTTGTGGCATAGTTTCATTCCACACAGGTGGAGATGGGGCCGCATGGGGCAGAACCAAATGGGGGCCTCCCTCATGGGAGGTGAGACTCTTCACTGACATCCCAGCGGCTATCAGTTGTGCCACAGTTCATTCAGCATATGGGTTTGCATGGTCCAGGGGTTGGGATTCAATCCCCGGACCTCACAGTTGCAAGGCAAGAGCTCAACCTGTTTAGCTCTCCTAGCATCCCAGACATTCTCCACTCTACGGTTTCACTTCTATCTTGTTCGGAATAAGAACCTATAGAATGTACCAGATTTTTCTGGTCAATAGTATTTGTGATGGTATTCTGTAAAAGATTTCTACATTAAGGACAGATTAGTTTTTTCAATCTAAAACAGGCTTATAATTAACCAATTTTGAAGGATTCATAAAATATTTCCTCAGTTGCTTTATGAAAGGATTCTAGAATTACAAATATTCAAAGGACAAGATGGTGAAATATTTCTGTAGTTGCTTTATAAAAAAAAAAAAAGTTACATTCAATTTAACTTTACCTGAAAGTGTAGAGCCACAGCAGGTCTGGCCATCAACTTACTAAAATGTTCATTAAATTTTGGTGAAAGAATGTCCTGTGATAATGTTTCATAAGGATCAAATGCTTGCTCCTATATTTTTTTAAAAAGGAAAATGTGTTAGGTTTAAAAGAACATCTTTTCTACTAATAATAGAACAGATTACTTAATGGCAAATTTTTATTCAAGTCCTCAACTAGGTTTTAGAACTTTTTGCTCTCTACTTTGCAGAGCCTAACAATAACTTTGCCCGTAACTGAAAAATTTTTTAAATGTAAGTAATGACCTTGAGCTATAGATGACGAGAAGCTACTGGTCTTAAAATAGGTCACTGATTTTGTGGTAACAAGTATCAAACTATTAAAATGCTAACGGACATTTATCCCCAACAAACAAAAGTGCATTTATTAGTAAAAGAAGGCTGAAATTTAAAATTTCAGTTAGGCTTACTAGGTTGAAATAAGCTTACACTTAGCATATTTTCTAAAGAAGCAAAAAGTGATACCTGTTTCATCCACTTGACACTTTTCCAAATTTTAAAAAGCAAAGACTATAGTACAATAAAATAAAGCAGAACCTGCCCATATTTTGTCCAATGTTTATATTTAAATTCCTAATATTTGATAATAATCATCAATATCCCCAATGATTAGTTAGAACTAAGGGGTTTAATTCATTTTTCTATTTTAAAAATACGGTATGTTTTTCAGAAATAACAAGTATTGGCGAAGATGCAGAGAAATTAGAACCCTCATCCATTGCCAGTGGTAATATAAAATGGTATAGCTCCTGTGGATAACAGTTTGACAGTTTTTCAAAAAGCTAAACAAAGAATTATCATATGACTCAGAAATTCCACCCATAGGTATATACCCCAAAGAACTGAAAACCAGGACTCAAATAGATAGTTGTATGCCAATATTCATTTCAGCATTATTCATAATAGACCAAAGGTAGAAAAAAATAATGTCTATCAACAAATAACTGGATAAACAAAACATATCTCTCATACACACACATACATACACACACACACACACACAGAGGAAAATTACTCAGCCATAGAAAGGGATGAAGTTCTGACACATGCTATGACATGGATGGATCTTAAAAACATACCAAAAAAAAATAAGGAGACACAAAAGAATAAACACTGTATAACTCTACTTATATCAAATATCTGGAATCGTCAATTTTCATAGAGACAAAGTAGATTAGAAGTGACCGGGGGTCGGAGGGAGGGAAGAACAGGAAGTTATTGCTTAAACAGTAAAGTTTCTGTTTGGGGTGATGGAAATGTTTTGGAAATAGATAGTGGTAATGATTGTATAATGTGGATTTCATTAATGCCACTGAATTGTACTTAAAAATGGTTAAAATGGTAAATTTTGTTATATACAGGGTCCGGCAGAAGTAACATTCTGCCAGAGCATTACCAACTTATTTTTAAAAAAAGGCGTTACTTCTACCAAACCCTGTATATTTTACCACAATATAAAACAAAACAAAACTTAGAAAATACATTGTTTTTGAACCATGACATCTTTAAGAGTACAGCAGGCAATCAAACTACAAATTAATAAGCCAAGATATCACAATATAAAAAATTTATAAGAAGAACCAAAGCTGAATATTTTGGGTAGGTATCAGTAACTATTTCTATACTATCAGTTTCATTGTCTACAAAATAGATGTAATAAAAGTTACCTATATTTTCATTCAGAAAACTCTAAGCAGAGTATATAAAATTAGGAAATTTATGTGACATCTAAAGAAAGAAATTTTGAAATCCTGTTTTCCAAAAGAAATAAAAATATCCAATGAATGAAAAAATGTTCAACATCATTAATTAAAAAAAAAGGGGGGCGGGGGGCAGGATGGCTCAGCAAATTAAGCGCTCGCTTTGCAGCCCCAAGAACCAAGGATCAAATCCCAGCACACACAGGCCTATATGCTGAACTGGGGTGTGCTTCCCAAGCAGGAGGCCCCCTTCGGTTCTTGTCCCCTGTTTGGCCCCTGGCTCAAGGAGGTGTGCCTCCCATGTGGGGGGCTCCAACCCAGTTCCTGCCCTGCGCAGTCCTCGTCCACCTGTGTGGAACAAAACCATGTTGAAAACTGATGACGTGCAACTATGGAGACTGCTCTGGGCCCTCCCCCTTCTCTCTGTCTCTCTCTAAAACAATAAAATAAATCTTTAAAAAAAAGAAAAAAATTTAAGAACAGTAATATTCTGGTTTGTTTGTTTTTTCCCACCAGACTGGCACAAATTAATGGGATAATACCCAGAATTAGTGAAGGTGTGAGGAAGAAAGGCCTCAATACTCATATACTGGAAGTTATTTAACAGTAAATTTGGCAAGAAGTTTTAAAGTTCTAAAAATGTACCTAGTTTTTAGTACTACAATTCCTCTTCTAGGAATACATCCTACGATAATTATAAAGTTATGAAAGTATACTATGAATATGTTTGCTGAAGTATGATTTATAATAATCAAAAGCTTAACAATAGTAGATAGCTAAAATATATTATAGTGTCTCCCTAACATGGTACCATTTGGACTTTAAAAATCATACTGAAGTATATTTATTAACATAAAAAATGTTTGTGATATACTCACTTAAAAAAAGTAGGTAATAAAAGAGTAGGATCTTATTTTTGTAAGTACATACAGGTTTGCATGTATGTGCAGAAAATAACTGTAACAATAAGTATTATAAATACACTATAAAGTGTCAATATTTATAAATACAATGTAATTATAATTTGATATTGGCTAAATCTTAAGTATTTTTTATAGTAGCCAGCAGTGCCTTCTAATTTTCACAAAGAATAGATTACTAAATTTTTAAATACATCCTTTAAGACTTAAATTAGAATATAAAGTAGTTTTACAAACTTACTTCTGCCAAATCTTCAAAACAACTTCCAGCTAAGGGATGAGGACTGCTTTCATCAGTCATTTCAACTGTGTCTTCAATCAAACCTAAAAGTTTTACAGTCAACTCATGTATATCTGAAATGTTACTGAAAATCTTTTCAATGTCCTGAAAAAGGAAAAAGAAATATTAAGATGTGAGATTGAGAATTTTAATAGTTACTAAATCTATATGTTTCACATAATGACATATAAAACATATTCTCCCAAAATATAGCAAAAGTAAATCACAAATAAGGAAGAGATATAAACCTTTAGACTGCACATAGTAAATTTACTGGAAAATATAGATTCTAGATAGTTCTTTAAATTTATTTTTCAATTACAGTTGACATACAGTATTATATTAGTTTCAGGTTTACAACATAGTGATTAGACATTTACACCTTACAAAGTGTGTACCCCAATAACTCCAGTACCCATATAGTTATTATAATATTATTGACTATATTCCCTATGTTTTACTTTACATTTTGTGACTATTTTTATAACTGGCAATCTGCATTTCTTAATCCCTTTCACCTTTTTTACCCATCCCCCAACACCCACCCCATCTGACAATTTGTTCTTTGTATCTAAGAGTTTGTTTTGTTTTTTGGATCCCACATATAAGCAAAATCTTTTGACTGACTTCACTTAGCAGAATACCCTCTATCTAGTCCATCCATGTTGTCACAATGATAAGATTTCATTTTTTAATGGTTAAGTAGTAAGTTCCTTATTCAAGAATTCACTGAAGGACACTTACATTGTTTCATGTCTTAGCTACCATGAAGAATGCTGCATTCTTCAAGGGTACATTTATCTTTACAAATAAATGTTTTAAATTTTTCAGGTAGATAACAAGAGGGATTGCTGGGTTATATGGTAGCTGTTAATTTTTTTTTTTGAGAGAGAGAGAGAGGAGGAGGAGGGCCCAGAGCAGCCTCTATAGTTGTATGTCATCAGTTTTCGACATAGTTTCATTACACACAGGTGTGAAGGGGCTGCACAGGGTGGGAACCAGGCTAGGGGCCTCCGCATGGGAAGCACACCCCCATGAGCTGGGGGCCAAACCAGGGGATTCCTACATAGGAAGCTCACCCTGGCAAGAAATGAACTGGGGACCACATCCCAGTTTAGAATATGGGTCCACACGGGCCGGGACCGGGATTCGATCCTTGGATCCCGGGGATACAAGGCGAGTGCTCAACCCACTGAGCCATTCCAGCATTCCCAGCTCTATTAATATTTAAAGGAACTTTCATACTGTTTTACTTAGTGGCTGTACCAATTTACATTCCCACCAATAGTGTATGAAGGTTCTTTTCTCCACATTCTCTCCAACATTTGCTACTTCTTGTCATATTAATAATAGCCATTCTAGCAGGCTTGAAGTGTGGTTTTGATTTGCATTTCCCTTTTAGCTAACAAAGTTGAGTATCTTTTCACGTATCTGTTGACCATCTGTATGTCTTCTGGAGAAAAGTGTCTTATTCAGGTCCTTTGCCCATTTTCTAACTGGATTGTTAGGTGTTTTTTTTTTGCTGTTGAAGTATATGAATTCTTTCATATATTTTAGATATTAGCCCCTTATCAGAGGCATTGTTTGCAAATATATTCTCCCAAATGGTTGGTTGTCTCTGCTTTGTTGATGGTTTCTTTTACTGTGTAGCTTTTTAGTTTGCTAAAGTCCCATTTTTTTATTTCTGCTTTTACTTCCTTGCCTTTGAGGTCAGGGTCATAAAGTCTTCCCTGAACCCAAGGTATGTAAGTTTAGTACCGATGTTTTCTTCTATACAATTTATTGTTTTGGGTCTTATTTGAAGGTCTTTGATCCATTTTGAGTTAATTTTGGTATATGGTGACAGTTCACAGTTCAGATCCATTCTTTTGCATGTGGTTTTCCAATTTTCTGCAAATATCTTCTCCCATTTGACTGGTGACCTTTTTTTAAGATTTATTTTTTGACAGAGACAGAGAGAGACAAAGGCAGAGAGAGACAGAGAAAAGGAGGACAGCCCAGAGCAGTCTCCATAGTAGTATGTCATCAGTTTTCAACACGGTTTTGTTCCACACAAGTGGACAGGGGCCGTGCAGGGCGGGAACTGGGCTAGGTGCCTCCTGCATGGGAGGCCCGCCCCCTCGAGCCAGGGGCCAAATTGGGGGGCAAGAACTGAACTGGGGGCCTCCTGCATGGGAAGTATACCCCAGTTCAGCATGTGGGTCCGCAAGGGCCAGGGTTGGGATACAATCCTTGGACCTCGAGGCTGCAAGATGAGCACTCAACTGCTGAGCCATCCCAGCATCCCTGAAATCTTTTTTTTTTTTTTTTTTTTTTAAGAATATTTGTCACTCCACAAGTGGGCGCGGAGCTGTGCAGGGCAGGAACCAGGCCAGGGGGATGGGGTTGAGCAGGGCAGGAACCAAGCCAGGGGACTCCCGCATAGAAGACAAGCCCCTCCTGGGGGCCTCCTACATGGGAATATCACCCCAGCAAGAACCAAACTGGCAGCCTCCCACATGGAAAGCACACCCCAGTTCAGCATGTAGGTCCGCAAGGGCCAGGGATGGGATACGATCCTTGGACCTCAAGGCTGTAAGATGAGCACTCAAGTGCTGAGTCATCTCAGCATCCCCAAAATCTTTTTTTTTTTTTAAAGAATATTTGTCTAGCCAGATTCTTGAGAGTTGACCTTCAAAGCTACAAAGAAAAAGATAAACAAAGCTCCCAAAATTCCCACCCTACTCACTCCACTCCCACCATCTTCCAATAGAGAAGCTCTGCCTTTGTTTATGTGACATTCCACATAAACTTATATTCTTAAAATGTTCTACTGTTACAGCTTTAAACTACTGCCTTAAAGAGTACCTACAAAAAGACAGGAAAAAGCACATCTTTTCTAGACCTTTTCACCATCTTCAAATGAACTATAAATCTTAGATACTGCATAGCAAAAAAAGATTTCAACCTAGTATAATCCCATATTTCTCATTTTGTGTCTAATTTTCATTGTCACTGTACCTATTACATTAGTATAAAAATTCACATATTTTAAAAACTCACAATACATAAAAGAATATTTTTTCACATAACACATAGATGATGTATTACATTATAGAACTGTACACCTGAAACCTATAAATTTTACTAACCAATGTCACCCCAATAAATTTAATAATAAACAGAAGAATATTTTTTGCTTTGAATATAAAGTTACTGTTTATGGTTTAAAGTTGCTATTTGACTTTGGGGTAGACAGAATTTCAAACCCAAAAAGGTACTTACAGATGGTTTAAAGAGCTTTTTATCAGAAAGAAAGGCTTCTCGAAACACTTTTATAATCATATTTAGTTCTCGTAGATACTGTCTTTCTTCTGCAATTTCAGTTCTGATAAGATCATAGTAGTTCAATTCACCTGAAGAACTAGGTTCATCTTCACATTGAGAAATCAAACCTATGTCATCCTGATCAAACATGTCCATCAAAACCTGAGAAATAAATCAATAATGAATAAACTTATTTTCCTTACTTTTATAAAACCACCTCAAATTACTTGCAATTAAAACATTATTAAATAATGAGAGCTTTGTGTATTATAGGCTAATGAAATGAAAAAATTCAAACTACCGTAAGAAAAATTGAAAAGTTGAAGGGAAAAAGTAAGTATTTCTGGAAAATAAACCTAATAGTGAAATATATAGGTGTGTGTGATACATACACATATATACACATTACATATATAATAGCAAAAAAGAGCATACCTTTGGAGAACAATTAGAGCAATAATCCCAGTTCAACCATTTACTCTTTTACAGATACTTCCTTTAAGTCACATTCCTTATATATAAAATATGAAAGAATTCAATGAAGTAATGTACAAAAATGCGTACTACTATGCCTGGCAAATAGGTATTCAAAACGGTAGTTCCTTGTTCTACTCTAAGGATGATTATATGCACTTGGATAGATTTCAAAGGAGAAAAAATGAAATGAAGCAGAAGCACACAACAGATTAAAAGTGTGATACTTTAATGCATATTTACCATATCAACAACTGCTATTAAATTGATTTGTTAAAACCAAGCATCCCACAGATGCCTAAAGTGCATAGCAATAATTACACCTTTCAGACAATAGTAAAGATTGCTATTAGGGACTTACATCAACCAACAGGCAAGAATAGTTGTAAATCAAAAGCAATAGAAAAAGTGACCATACTTTTTAGAATTAAAAATAGTTCATAAAACAAAAACTGGACCTACTTAATTATATATTCAAGACTGACTTAAAGCTTTCTTAGAGTTCAGGGGAAAAAGGCACAACCCCTAAAAGGCAGCTCCAAAAAGTAAAACAATCTCAAAGTGAGAAGAAATTCTGACAACGCACTGAGATTCATTCATTCTGAAATTGTTCTGATCTACTGATCATCAGAAATTGTGCCAAATATTTGGTAAAATATAGCAATAAACAAAATAAACAGGAACCCTTCCCTTCTGATTTTGTTGAATCTAACTCATATATTTTTTTTTTAAACAAACTTTTTCTTAATATATTTTTATTTATTTATTTATTTTTGAGAGAGAAAGAAAAAGAGAGAGAGAGAAAGAGAGAGAGAGAGAGAGATTCAGAGAGAGAACTGAAGTGGGGGAGCTCCCAGCTCAGCACATAGTTCCGCACGGGCCAGGGCCGGGCCGGGATTTGATCCTTGGTCCCCGGCGCTGCAAAGTGAGCGCTCAACCCATTGAGCCATCCCGGCTTCCCCATAAATATTTCTTAAATGTGGTATTTCCCATTCCACTTCATGCTTTAGATTAAATTATTAAGCAATCACCATCTCTAATAAGAATACACAAGTCTTGCAATATAATCTCCCTGCCACTGGTCTTCCCAATCCTATTTTTAAAAACTTGTTCCTAAAACCAAATTTGTGTCATACCATACATAAAAATGATACTAGATTTCCTTGTCCTCATTATAAAATCCTAATTACGTATGTAAAAATAAAGGTTAGGGGATGCCAGGATGGCCCAGCGGATTGAGTGCTCATCTTGCAGCCCCAGGGTCCAAGGATTGTATCCTGATCCCAGCCCCTGTGGACCCATATACTGAACTGGGATTGGGGTGTGCCCCCAGTTCAGTTCTTGCCGGGGCCTATGTGGGAGCCCCCAGCCAAGTTCCTGCCCTGTGAAGCCCAATGCCCACCTGTGGAGTGAAACTATATGGAAAACTAATGCTGTCAACTATGGAGACTGCTCTGGGCCCTCCCCCTTCTCTCTGTCTCTATCTCTCTGTCTCTGTCAAAATCAATAAAATAAATCTTTAAAAAACAAAAAGCAAACAAACAAAAAAAAACTGACTTGGGCCACAGGTTGGACAAGCTTTTCCTAGAGTTTTCTTTCTTGTTTTCTCTAGTTATTGACACAACTGACAATTTTTGACTTCTTAAAACATTCTCTTCCCTTGGCTTCTGATATACAATTCTATCAGTGTAATCTCCTTCTCAACCATCTACCTTCTCTACCACAGCTGCAGGGCTCCATTTTTGCAAATGTTTTGGTCATACAACATCAAAAGTCCTGAATTTAAATGCTACAAGGGTTAGACAGGTAACATTGTGGCAATATATAAGCAGTGGGGACTGTAGCAAACCAGAAGGTGCATGCACCTGAAGAAGAAGGGCACTGTTAAGTGCCAGCTGCTTTGTGTCAGGGTTATGATCTTTTTTAAAAAGACTATGAAATCTAAATTTTTAGACAAAAATTTCAGATTTGTAAACATAGATGGCAAGTAATTCAAAATTTTAAGAAACAAACCTGGAATTCTATTCACTAGCAAGCTAGTAGTCTGAAACATCTGCTATACTTTCTCCTCACTGAGCTCATCTTCCTAGATGATTTCCACTTACTATCTAGATCATCAGTTCCCAAACAGTGGTACGTGTACCCCCAGGGGTACATGTTGGGCCATTCAGGGGTACAGGAAAAATAAATAGTAACAATATTTAACTGCGTTAATAGTAACAATATTTAACTGTGTAAATATTGTAAATTAAATCTGTGGTTTGTACTCTTAGTGTAGTAATTTTTGTTTAATAACTTATTACCTCATTTCCACTATTTTACATTAAGATAGGCACTGAACAAAAGTATATTTAAAAACAACTGTTTTAAAAACAAGGGGTACAATTTATAGAAATGGATTTAAAAGGGGTACAAAGTAGAAAGAAGTTGGAAACCAATGATCTAGATGATAATGACTCCTTAAATGTTCATCTGTAGCCTCACCATCTCTCTGGACTCTAGACAAGTATTATGAAAGCCTTGCTAGTTATCTCCCTGTTTGACTAAACCTGTACAAGTAAACACCACCTCAGAATCACACCACCACCTATTTACTTGGTCAACATAACAAGAAATTTGTCATACCCTAGATTTACCACGTGTCCTTCTATATCAAATCAGTCAAAGTAGAGAACCACTGGCATGTGATAGGTCCTGGGAGGTCATTCACCCCTAGAGATTTAGTTCAGGCATCTTCTTTGTGAAGTATTCCTCATCTCTCCTACACCAGAGTTCATCACTTTCTCCACTCTACCAGTGACTTATTTGTTTAACAGTTTTAATTACACTGTGCTACAATTCTTTGTTTACAATATTTTTATTTCCCACTAAAATAAATTCCTTCTAACATACGGATTGCTGACTTGTTCACTGTTGTATCTTAAATGCTTAGGACAGGCAAGCAAAATGTCGATTTAAAATAGAAAAGAAAAGAAACAAAAGTAGAAAGGGAAGAAAAACATAAAGACTCAATTTTTTTCCTCAGCAGCTTATAGCTAGGAAGGAAGAAGAAAGTGTAACAACAAGAAAACTATCAAAAGGGAGTTTTTTTGCCATTGCAATGTCTTTTTCTCTCTATCTGTGCCCCACTAAACTATTCTTTGAAACCAAAGTATGTTTTTCAAAATTTAAAAGTATCTAAATACTTCTTTATATTCTCTTTCTTAAAACATAAAACTCAAACAACTTTTCTTAAACTGGTTAGAAATTTTGGATGTTTTTATCCTATAGGTAAATGGTTCTTGATGGAAAGAAAAAGCAATTCCCATCCTGTCGCATGGAGAAAAAAACCTAGAAATATCAGTTAGTCTGTAAAGCCAGCATTTTTCTGTCTTCCAAAACCAGGAATTATAAAAATTACTAATATAGTTATGTACTAAAATAGGAGGTAGAAGTGACATAGTCACTATTATTCAAGTTAAGTTTAAATACTTTCAACACTTACCTTATCTGCACACATTGACACTTTAATGTCCTGCTGAGATATTTCATAATGTCGAATGTTAAAAACATAATTACCAGCCAATTTCAAAATATCAGCTGAGATATACTCCAGTACAGCCACAATATATAAAGACACTTGATAGTCCACTTTGTACCCTAATACTTCCTGTGGAAAAAAATAAACAATTTAATTCTAAAAAATGGCATAAGTACCAATTAACACTTAAAAACTTTAAAATTCTTACATATAAAGAATTTTCTATAAACTAAATGTCTAAGCATATAGGTACTACAGGATATAAAATGAGTTGTTGGTCCCACTATTAGAGGCTTTTTCAAAAGACATCTAACCTAATAAATCTGCCCTTAGTATCAAATAAGAAGAGAGAGTTAATTCTAATACAGAAATCCTGGGTTGCATTCAATTAATACTTCTTAATCAATACATTAAGTCAAACCCATTTGACAAGTATCTGCTATCTTCAAGGAGCTTAATTAAACTGAAAGTCCCAAATTACAATGGTTTCTATTGAGAGGATATGTGTATGGGGGGGAAGTCTTGAAATAGCTACCAAGAGTTATTCAAATCCATGTACATCAAGAATTTTCAACAGACTAAATAATATTTTCTAGTCTACTTTCCAACGAATACAAAAATATGTGATAAATACAGATTAAATTTTTTTTTTAAACATTTATTTATTGTTTTTGACAGAGACAGAGATACAGAGACAGAGACAGAGAGAAGGAGGAGGGCCCAGAACCATCTTCATAGTTGCACATCATTGGTTTTTCCACATAGTTTCATTCCACAGGTGGGCTTGGGGCTGCACAGGGCAGGAACTGGGCCGGGGTCTCACCCCGGTGAGAACTAAATGGGGGGAACACCCAGCTCAGCATATGGGTCCGCACAGCCGGGGCCGGGATTCAATCCTTGGTCCCCGGGGCTACAAAGTGAGCGCCTAACCCACTGAGCTATCCCGGCTTCCCCCAGATTAATTTTAAAACAGTTCTGAATTCACAGTAGCTCTTGCCATTATGTATTTTCTTAATCAAGAAAAGGTTAAAAATTAGTCACAGTATTAGTCATCAGAAGATGCCACAAAGATACATTATTGTTTATCATTTAATATTATTTGAAAAGCAATCTGATTTTATCAAAGTATATTTATTTTTATTTTGTAAGCATATTAAGGAATACACATATGTATGTGGAACCATACACACGCATGTGCACATATATAACATAGAATGTAACATATAAATACTATATGTATTTATATTATATACTAAATATTTTAGTATATATACTAAATTACAATACTAAAGTATTTATTTGTTATTAAGAACTTCCCCAATTTATTTTTTATTACCTTCAGTGAAGGATGGATTTTGTCCACAGGCAGTAAGAGAGGATTTCTTCGTTTTCGTTTCTCTATGGCAGACTGTGCATCAGCAATAGCCCATTTATCAATTGGATGAGGAAAGGTCTTTTGAACTCGTTCCTGTTCAGATAACAGCAGTACTATTGTTAATAGAAGTGCTCATAAATAAAAAATTCATACAAAATTAAACTTTATTACCATCCTTAGTGCTAGCAGGTACTGTAATAGTAATACGACATTTTGATTCCTATAATAAGTAAACTTTAAAAAGGATCAATAAGATTATCAGAATTTTTCCACATAATTCCCATGGGTAAAGAAGGTGAAATTTTAAACAGAAAGCTTTAAGTATAAGCATAATTAAAATAGAACTGAAAAAGGGAAAAGTAGTAATATTAGGGGAGATTAAAACTAGCATGAAATAACTCAATGATTTTACATAAGGTTTCTAGGGTTAAAACGGTTTACCTAGCAGAAGTTTTAAAACTCATTATTAATAATTATTATGCAGTCACTCTCCTTTTGCTAATCATAAAATTTCAAATATAGAGAAGAGGTTTTTTAAAAAAGAGAGATGCCATGTACCTCTTAGAACAAGCTTGTGCAACCTGATGCACGAGTGGCATGCAGCCCAGGACATCTTTGAATGTGGCCCAACACAAACTCATAAATTTTCTTAAAACATTATGAGATTTTCTGCAATTTTTTTTACCTCATCAGCTATCGTTAGTGTTACTGTATTTCATGTGTTGCCCAAAATAGTTCTTCCAATGTAGACCAGGGAAGCCAAAAGTTTGGATACCCCTGTCTTAGAGGATCAAGTGGATGGCAGAGCTCAAAATGGCTTAAGGAACTATGTCTCTTGCCAAAAACAAACAAACAAACAAAAAACAACAACAAAAACCACAAGCCTATTAGGTTAGTATTATGTTTCATCTAATCTTAGTGATTGGCATGCATAATGAGAATAATGATGGAATCAAACCCAAATTTAGCAGAATTTCCTATGTTTTAAATTATATTCTCAGCTTTTAGCATATTTAGCTACTAAAAAGTATGATTTTATTATATTTATTTAATGTCCAATTCTTTTTTTTTAAAAGAGAAAGACAGTAATTTCTTTTATTTATTTATTTATTTATTTATTTATTTTTGACAGAGCGAGAGAGCGAGAGAGAGATAGAGAGAGAGAGAGAGAGAGAGAGAGAGAGAGATACAGAGACAGAGAGAGAACTGAACTGGGGGAGCTCCCAGTTCAGCATATGGTTTCGCACGGGCCGGGGCTGGGACTCCATCCTCGGTCCCCAGCGATGCAAAGTGAGCGCTTAACCCACTGAGCCATCCCGGCTCCCCCTAATGTCCAATTCTTACAGCAAAAAGAAGGAAACAAATGCTTTAAGTTCCCAGCGTCCCTGAAATCTATTATTTCAAATTAAGATTTTCCTTCATACTGGAAGTTGTTGCCTTATTATAGAAATAATCTTCAAAAGAAAGGTGAGGTAAAAAGTATAGTGCAAAAGTAATTTATGAAAGCTATACTGACATATTTTAGCACTACATCACACATGATCTTTTAGAGGTGTAGGTATGTGTGTAAATCAATGAGTCAATATCCTTAAGATTTATACTAGTTCTTTATTGAGGTAATATTTATATGTAGTAAAATGCACAGATCTGAAGTATATAATTCAATGAGTTTGGAAAAATGCTTACATGTGTATAACCATCACCCTAATCAAGATATAGAACATTTCTATCATTTTAATCTCCACTCCTTATAGGCAGCCACTAATCATTCTGATTTCTATCACCATTCATTTTAGCTGTTTCTGAATTTCATCTAAATGGTATCATACAATATGTACTCTCTGGGGTCTGGTTTTTTTTTGTTCTATATAATGTCTATGAATTGTACCTATGTTACTACATATATCAATAGTTCATTCTTTCATTACTGAATAATATTCCGTTTTATGAATCAACTACAATTTGTTTACCCATTTTCTTGATGAAAATTTGAGTTGTTACCAATTTTTGGCTATTATGAATAAAACTGCTCTTAAGCATCAGTACAGTCACAGTTTTCATCACATTCACCATCTTAATTCTACTAACCATCCTAGAATTTGCAGTTGCTCTTATTCAAGCTTTTACAACTTTACCTTACTAGTTAGCCTGTACCTACATGACAACACCTAATGACCCACCAGACCCATGCCTATCACGAAGTTAACCCACATCCATGACCTCTAACAGGAGCCCTATCCACCCTTCTTATAACATCCAGGTAATATGATTTCACTTCAACTCCACATTACTTCTACTCACAAGCGTAACAACAAATTTACTAACTGTATATCAATGATGACAGAACATTGTCTGAGAAGGTACATTTCAAGGCCACCATACACCAGTTGTCCAAAAAGGCCTATGATATGGCATAATCCTGTTTATTGCATCAGAAGTATTTTTCTTCCTTGGATTCTTTTGAGCCTCCTACCACTCGAGCCTTGCTCCCACTCCTGAGCTAGGGCTTAGGCTGTTGGCCTCCTACAGGTATCATCCCCCTAAACCCCCTAGAAGTTCCCCTCCTTAATACATCAGTCCTATTAGCCTCAGGAGTATCTATTACCTGAGCTCACCATAGTCTAATAGAAGGAAACTGCAAACACATACTCCAAGCCCTATTTATCACAATCACACTAGGGGCATACTTTACTACAAGCTTTAGACTACTACGAAACTCCTTTTACAATCTCAGATGGAGTCTACAGCTCAACCTTCTTCATAGCTACAGGGTTCAATGGACTGACTGCACATCATCGGCTCTACTTTCCTCATTGTCTGTTTCCTACATCAAGTCTTTTTGTGAACATATATTTTTATTTCTCTAGGGTTAAATAATAACTAGGAGTAAAACTGCTGGGTCATTGGCTAGATATATATTTAACTTTATAAGAAACTGCCAAACAATTTTCCAAAGTGGTTATACAATTTTATACTCCCACTAGTAATGTAAAGAGTTCTAGTTGCTCTATATCTTATCAACGTTTAGTGTTACCAGTCTTTAATTTTATCCCTTTGAGTGAATATGAAATTGTATCTCATTGTGGTTTTAATTTGCTTCTCTGATAATGTATGAGCTTGGGCACCTTTTCATGTATTTACTGACTACTAGCATTTCTTTTTTTATGAAGTATCTATCCAAGATATATGCCCATTTGGGTGAGAAGGGTGTGTTTTTGTTTTATTATTGATTTGTAGGAGTTTTTAACATATTCTGTACATAAGCCCTTTATAAGGAAAATATATAACAAACATTTTCTCCTAGTCTGTGACTTACATCATTTTTTTCTCATCAATTTTATTATTTAATATTTACTGTATTTGAGTCCTATTGTAAAACATTTGCTAAACCCCAAGTTATAAATATATTCTTCTGCATTTTCTTCTAGAAACTTTAGTTTCAGCTTTTAAGCTTAAGACCATGATCCATTTAGAAGTAATTTTTGTATGAGATGGGTTTGAAGGGTTTTTTGCCCTATAAATTTATCCAGTTTTTCTATTGAAAAAATTTCACTTCTTCACTGAATTGCCTGGATATCTTTGTTGAAAATGAACTAACTATATGTCCTATATGATTCAATGGTTTCAGCTTTCACAATAACTTAGACCGATATATATTTAGATTCAAAAATTAATCTGTACAGTGGGGTTCAGTGACTTTTTGAAATAACAAAAGTTTTTACCTCCACATCTTGAACCGTCCTTGGTTGGGCCATGCATAATTTATTAAGCAGCTGAAAAATCAGTTCTTCAATATAATACAGAGACTCTTCGTTAGCTGAGAGAGTGGGGTGTACTTGTTCCTGAACCTTTAAAAATAAAGTTCTCAGTTAACATACAAGAAAAACAGTATTTATTGAACAAATGTCAGAGATTCTTATATATAATTAATAATATTTTACTAAAATGGTTACTCAAATATAGACATAAAACAAACAAACAAAAAAAATGGAAAAAGAAAAGCCCCTGTAATTGTTGGTCTCTATAAGCTTTTCTTAACTCACGGAACACTGGTTCTTAAACTTTTTTGGATGCTATGAAAATCTTTTGGCCCCTGTCCTTATTACCCAAGAAGCAGATACACATAAACTATTCTATACACTTTCAGAGGAATCACATATACCCTGAAGTTAACTGATATACCAGTATGTACTAAAAGTCTATGAACACTAGGTCATGAATCCTAGCAACAAGATATCTGAACAACCATGCTACTTTATGAATTATAGAGCTGATCTACGAAGAAGTAAATGCTAGTCAACTTTCTTTTACAATGATATACACTCCTGATTATTGCTACACAGCTGTTGCTGAGCTTTTTTGTTGTTAAATTTCTGAAAATCAGGGATGCTGGAACAGCTCAACAAGTTGAGCAATTGCCTTGCAACAGTGAGGTCCAGAGACAGAATCCCCGCCCCAGCCCGTGCAAACCCATATCCTGAACTGCGGTGAAACCGCCATGATGGCACAGTGGCGAAGGTTCTCACCACCCATGTGGGAGGCCCCAGTTCAGTTCCTGCCCCGTGTGGCCCCACATCCACCTGTGTGGAATGAAACTGTGTCACAACTAATGATGTACAACTATGGAGACCGGGATGGCTCAGTGGGTTGGGCGCTTACTTTGTAGCGCCGGGGACCGGGGATCGAATCCCAGCCCCGGCCTGTGTGGAACCATATGCTGAACTGGGAACTCCCCGAGTTCAGTTCTCTCTCTGTCTCTCTCCCTGTCAAAACTAAATAAATAAAAATATATATATATATAAAAAAATTTTTAAATTAAAAAAAAATCAAAATACTGTACAAATAAACAATGTGAATTCATAAAAAAATTTTTATTCTATGCAATAGTATCAAATTTAAAAAATCAAATTTTTTTTTTTTTTTTATTATCTTTTCACATTTATAGAGAGAAATTATCTTTTTGTCTTCAGTACATATTTATTTCTATTTTACTTTTTGACAGATAGAGAGAGAGACAGAGACAGAGACAGCTAGAGAACCGAACTGTGGGAACTCCCCAGTTCAGCACGCGGGTCCTGCCTGGGCCGGAGCCGGGACTCGATCCTCGGTCCTCATGGCCCCAAAGCGAGCGCTCAACCCGCTGAGCCGTCCCGGCTTTCCCCAAAAAATCAAATTTTTAAATAATATCATTTATAAGAGAATAATAAATGTATCATGTACCTTGGAATAAATCTTACAAAGTACAAAAACCCTTGGGAAAAAACTACAGACTTGAGAAAAATTAAGATGCAAATAAATGAAATAAAATATAGCATGTTCATGAATTATCAAGACTTAATATTGTCAATATATCAATTCTCCACAAACTGATTCATGAAGTTATTAAATCAGTCAAAACCACACAGGTTGTTTTGCTGAAACTAATAAGACAATTACAAAATTTATATGGAAATGCAAAAGGCTAAGAAAATCAATCAATACTCTTAAGTACAAATACTCCAATTATTATTTGGATTTTTACAAAGCTACAGTAATTAAGAATGTAATATTGGTATGCTAGACAAATAGAGGAATGGAAGAGAAGGGAGAATACAGAAAGTAGTCCACAGATTTTGCAACAATGCTGATACTATATAGCACTGGAAGGCAGTGTTGTAGGAAGGCAGTGTTGTAGGAAGGCAGGAGAAGTGAATTAATAGTGAACAACCAGATACCCATATGGAGAATAATGAAACAACTCCTATTCACACTTTATACAAAAATCAATTCTAGTTGGATTTTTTTTTTTTAAGACTTATTTTGTTGTTTTTGATAGAGACAGAGAAAGAGAGAGAGAGACAGAGAGAAGGGCCGTCATTAGTTTTTGACAAAGTTTTGTTCCACACATGTGGGTAGGGGCCACGCAGACAGGAAATGAGCTGGGGGTCTTCTGCATGGGAGGCATGCCCCTTTGAGCTAAGGGCTTGAACTGGGGTTGGGAACCAAACTGGGGGCCTCCCCCACATGAGAAGTACACCCAGTTCAGCATATGGGTCCACAGAGGCTGAGGCTGGGATTCGATCCCCAGTCCCTGGGGCTGCAAAGCAAGCGCTTAATGAGCCATCCTGGCTTCCCCTTGTTGGATTTTAGACCTATTGAATAGAACTAGTAAAGTTCTGAGCATATAAAACAGGATACGGTAATATCTTCATGACCTCAGGAAAGGAAAGTATTTCTTAAACAGGACACAAAAATTACTACTTCCATAAGTAAATAAACTTAACTACATTAAAATTCAAAACTTTATGTTCATCAAAAGACACCTTTAAGGAAGTCGAAAGGCAAGTTACAGAGTTAGAGATCTATGTAACACATAAAACAAATGGGCTCATATCCAGAATATATAAAGAACTCCTAAACATTGAAAAGGAAAAAAAAATACAAAAATCCCAATTTAAAAAATGGGCAAAAACACTTATAAACTAGCACTTCACAAAAGAAGAAATTCAAATGGACAATAAACATGAAAAGGTGTTCTAGCTTTTTAGTAACCAGAGAAATACAAGTTAAACCACAATGAAACTATTACCCACTCACCAGACAACAAAATTAATAAGTCTAGTAATAGTAAGCACTGGTGATGATGTGAAACAATGGTAACTCTCACACACTGCTATGGAGTATAAAATGGTTTCATCGCTTTAGAAAACTTTGCCATAATCCACTAAAGTTCAGTATATGCATACCCTATAATCCAGCAATTCCACTACTGGATATATTAATATCCTTTAGACTTATAGCTATATGGTCCAATATAATACACACTAATCACATGTGGCTTCTGAGCACCTGAAATGTACCTCCACTGACCTGACATGGGCTATAATAGCAAAATACACATCAAATGTCAAAGATTTAGTATAAAAAAGTCAAGTATCTCAATAATTTTTAAATTAATTTTATGTTGAAATTATTATTTACTGGGTTAAATAAAATGTGTTAAAATTAATTTCGCCTGTTCCTTCTTACTTTTTTAATGTGGCTATGAGAAAAATTTTAATTACATAGGTGGCTTACATTGTATTTCTATTGAACAGCACTGCTCTAAAGAAATAAGCAGACACTTTTACCAGAAGACCTGTATAAGAAAGCTCATAAATATCAGTAATACCTCCAAACTATAAAGAAACCCTAATACCTATCAAGAGTAGAAGAGATAAAATGTGGAACATTCACACAATGGAATATACATACAGCACACATATAAAAAGATCAACTATAGCTATAGAAAATGTGGATATATTTTCAAAATAATGTTGACAGAAACTTGATTAAAAAAAATAGATACAATGGAATTCCATTCACAAAGTTGAAGATGAGAAAAAAATTGCTGTAGTACTTAGTAATACATGCTTAAAATGGTAAAACTACAGTTAACTGGCACCCATGGGGATTGGTAGTTGCTAGATAAGTATAAGTACTCTCCATTAACCGAAACCCGAGATTTTTGCCAGTTGCTTGAGTTCCAATTAATGGAGAGTCTACCGTATAGCAAAGCAAGGTAGTGATCACCACAAAAGTGAGTACCTTTTGGAAAGTTCTATTGAAAAAGTGCTGACCTGAAATGAGATGTTTCTAATCTGGATGATAGTTAAATTGTATTATTTATGTTTAATTTATTTTCTAATTGTGTATTATATACCCTTTATCATAAATAAAGTTTCTAAAAGTTAGACACTCCTCTAGCAAACAGAAAATCACGGGGAGATATTAATAAGTTAAGTCAAAAGGGCTCTTCTAGTTCCCAGATCAATGAATGAAAGTAAAATGTCAAAACATTGAAGACAGACTATCCTACATGATTAGGAAGAAGGGAGAAAATGGATCACACACAAAGAAGTAGATATTAGACTAGATCCAGACTTCAACAGTAATAGCAGAAGCTAGAAGGCAATGATTTCCAACCTAGAATAAGATCCTATCAATCAAATGTCACAGTAAAATGAAGACATGCTCAGACAAACAAACTAAAAAATTGTATCCCCCATGTATTCTTTCTCATTAAGCATCTACAGTTTGTACCACACCAAAACAAGAGTATAAATCAAGAAAGAAAAACATGGGTTAAGGGAAACAAAGGAACCAATACACCAGAAAGGCGAAAGGAATGCCCAGGATGAAGTGAAGAGAAATACAAGATGAGCACTGTACAACAGGCATAAAGGTCATCTGTCCAAACTAGAGCAGAACAGAAGCTCTGGGAGAAAATGTCAAGAAGATGAAATTGATAAGAGTTTCTGATGGATCTAAAAATCTTGAGAGGATATTTCAACAACTGCTATAGATGTTTATTTTGAATTAATAAGTATACACAAACAAGAAAACAATTAACCCCAACAAAAGTAAATGATTATGCAGAAAAGAAAAAGTGACTTATCTATCAAATAAGCATCTAGAGTCCAAATTATGTAAAGTTTTAATACTAATCCAACCAAAATTAAGATATAATCATGGGGTTGAAGGGAAGCAGGGATGGCTCAGCAGGTTGAGCCACTGCACCTCTGGGGTCTGAGGATCAAGTCCCAGTCCCCACCCAGCCCGTGGGGACCCATATGCTGAACTGGGGTGTGCTTCCCACCCAAGTTCAGTTCTCACTGGGGTGAGCTTCCCTTGTGGGAAGTCGCTGATTCGGCTCCCACCCAGAATGTGCCTCTCAAGTGGGAACCTCGGCTTATGGGGGCGCACCTCCAATGGGGGAGGCTCCCAGCCTGGTTCCCGCCCTGCACAGCCCCACACCCACCCACTGTGGAATGAAACCATGTTGAAAACTGATGACTGTACAACTATGGAGACTGCTCTGGGCCCTCCTCCTTCTCTCTGTCTCTGTCTGTCTCTCTCTGTCAAAAACAATAAAACATATCTTTAAACCATGGTGTTGATGAGAAGGCAGGAACTATGTTATGGGTGGTAAGGTATTTGTGGTTGAAAGAAGAAATGTATATGTGTATTAAAGAATTTGAAATCCTTACCTTCCATGATGCTGGGAAGTCAACAGATAATGTCCAAACCAGAAAAATCAAGAAGTAGCAATCAATATAAGAACTTTTTTCCTTAGTGATATGGAATATTGAAATGAATCACTTTGAAAAATAAAAGTGATCGTCTCCAGGAAACAGAAAATGTGTAGAGAAAGGAGATACTGTTATTTTTCCATAACAAACCTGACAGAACTAGTTATCATTTTACTTGCATGAATAATTTTGACACAATACAAACTATAAAAAAACATAATTTGAAGTGGGGAAGTGGGAAGGAGAAAGGATTCATGAAACTGTAGACAATAAGTAAAGACAAATATTTTTCGAAGAAGTCTGGACAAGAAGTGTTTAAGGCAGTTGGAAAATCATATAGGACCAACATCCAAAATGCCAGGCTTTATATATTTTTAATAAATTCAAAACAGATTTGGGGGAAATAAATATTTCCTCTTATATTTTGCACTTTAACATGACAAGAGAAAACTTTATATATTACTGTATGTTTCTATTAGAGCAAAATAATAATAAAAGGCTTTCTTTTTTTATGTAAAATAAACATTTATATTGGAAGTTCAGCAATGGAGTTCATTATAAAATCCTTCCATAATAGCCAAGGGACCGACTCAGTAAAAATGTACATGAGAATTAAGATAATATCTAACTGGGATGGACTTTTTTCTATGATTATGATTTCAGTAAATAACCTGCAAAGCAACCCCAACACTGAGAATCAAAGTTTTTGTTTTTTATTGTTAAATTTATTGGGGTGACGGTGGTTGGCAATATAGTTTCCAGGTGTACAACTCTACACTGCATCATCTATGCATTGCATTATGTGCTCACCACACAGAATCAGCTCTCTGCCAAACTTATTAAAGTAATTGCAAATTTGAAAAATCATAAAAACAAATATACAATGTTAAAATTCCACCCATAAATACTAATGATGTCATCAAGATGACAATGAAAGATAACCATACTTTGCACTAAGACAGTATTTACTATCTCAGCACCATAAGAGACAGTAAACATAAAATTACCACATCAGAAAAAATTTACCTATCATATTTTTCTGAAAGACTAGTCAGAAAAGAGCAATTAAAATAATTTTCAGTCTTTAACAGTAGAATAACAAGTCAGACCTGTATTTTAGTTACATCATATATTTTCAAATTGCCAGAAGGTATTTCCTTATATATACATGGTAAACAGAACAGTCATAATACTACAGTATAGATCCAGGTATAGACACATATAAAAGCATTACATTTTAAATCATTTTTTACCCCAATAAAGACAAGATTTGACATTTCAGAATGTCATTTCCTAATTTGTATTTTCAGTCCTCCATGTTCATAATCAAATAAAATTCCTACTAGTGTACTACTTGTTCAATCAACTAACATTTGAGTTTCTGGTACAATGTAGAAATAAATTTCTTTAGCTACATAGTCTGATATTTATTTAAGCTAAATTCTTCATTCTATTGCCAAGATATCTGCAAGGATGCAAATATTAAGAATATTTGACGTTTTGTTTGTGATGACTTAAAATTCATTTTAAAAAGAAAAAAACAAGATTTTTAATAGAAATTGACAAGCTGATTCTAGAATTTATAGAGAAATACAAAGAACCTAGATTAGCCAAAGCAATTTCCAGAAAGTACAAAAATAAAATAAAATAAAAAAAAAAATTCCATTCTAATGATATCTGCTAACATTTATAAAATATTGCACAGAAATTTTAAAAGACCTAAATAAATGAGAAGATTTACATTACGGGTTGGAAAACTCAATATGGTTAGAATGTCAATTCTTTAGAATAATCTATAAAGTCAACACAATCCCAATCAAAATTCCAGCAGTTTCTTTTTTTGAGAAATTGATATGCAGATTTTAAAACATTTATAGAAATATAAGAGTATCAGAATAACTAAAACAACTCTGAAAAAGAACAAAGTTGGAGAGCTGAAACTGCCTGATTTGAAGAATTTTATAAAGCTACAATACTTGAAACAGGGTGGTGTTGATGGAAAGATAGGCAGAAAGATCAAAGGAACAGAATAGAGAATCCAGACATAAAGCCATACATATGAGAGCTATCTGGAAAAAATCCAAACACAAATGTCTCTATGTTTCATATTATATGGCTGGATACTTTCTGAATTGCCTTCATATATAGACAAATGAATTTTGATAAAGGCAATGAAGGCCTTTAGCAAAGGAGAAAGGACAGCCTTTTTAATAAATGGTGGTAGAATCAACGGATATCCAAATATGCAAAAAAAGAATATATATATATATATATATGTGCATATATATACACACACACACATGAAATCATACACAAAATTCTCATCATATATAAAAATTAACTCAAATAGATTATAGATCCAAACATAAAACCTAGAACTACAAAACTTATAAAAAATAAATAAAAATTCTGTAACCCAGGGTTAACAAAATATTTTTTATATGTGACACTAAAGGCACAGTCTCTAAAAGAGCAAATGGATAAACTGAACTTCATAAAAATTTAAAACTTTTGCTCTTCAAAAAATATTAAGAGAATACAAAGACAAGAAACAGACTAGAAGAAAATTTTCATAGAGCATATATCTGATAAAGGAATTGTATTTAGACATATAAAGAACTCTCAAAACTCAACAGTAAGGAAAAGACATTTCAACAAAAATGGGCAAAAGATCTGAACACTTCATCAAAGACAATATACGGATGGCAAATAAGAACATGAAAGAGGCTCAACATCATTGATCATCAGGGAAATACAAATTAGAGCACAACAAGATACCGGTACACACCTATTAGAATGGCTAAAATTAAATTAATACCAAGTATCAGTAGGAAAAACTGGAATTCTCAAACATTGCTGGTAGGAATATAAAATCATACAACAGTTTGATAAAGATTAAACACACCCTTACTGTCTGAGCCAGCCATTCTGTGGTATAAATAATTATCCAAGAGAAAAAGGAAATATGTATATGAGGGCTGTCTGGAAAGTATTCAACCATGTAATATGAAAAACAGAGGCATTTATGGCTGGATTTTTTTCTGGACAGCCCTCACATGGTCACCCAAAGACCTGTACATAAATGTCTACAGCAGTTTTATTTGTAACAACTAAGAACTGAAAATCAAATGTACATCAACAGGTACCTGTATTTTCCGGCGTATAAGACAACCCCCTAATTTTACAATTAAAACATAGGTTTAGGCCTATATTCGCTGTATAAGACTACCCCCCACTTCCAAGGCTGTAGTCTTATACAGCGAATATAGGCCTAAACCTATGTTTTAACTGTAAAATTAGGGGGTCGTCTTATATGCCCGGTCGTCTTATACGCCGGAAAATACGGTAATGGATAAACACATATATCTACACAATGTAATACTACTGTGCAATAAAAAGGAATGAACTGTTGATAAGTGCAACAACATAGATTAGTCTCAAAATAATTATGCTGAGTGAAAGATGCCAGAAAAAAAAAAAAAAAAGTATATACTGTATGATTCCATTATTATAAAACTCTAGAAAACTCGATCTAGAGTGACAGAAAGTAAAGTGATTGCTTGGGGATGAGGAGTGGGGAAAGATGGGAGGGAGAATTACAGAGTCATGAGAAAATTCATGGGACTGAAAGATATACTATCTTTATTGTGATGGTTTCATTGATGTATGTGTGTGTGTATGTGTGTGTGTGTGTGTGTGTATATAACATATCAAATTGTGTACTTTTAATGTACAATTTGTTGTATGTCAATTATACTTCCAATAAAGTTGTTAAAAATATAATATTCTAAGATAGCATTTTTCTGACCAGGGTATACAATCAGGAATTGAAACTACAGTTGTATACTATAAACTCATTAAAGTCAGGAACCATTTCTTATGATTTTGGTTTCTACTTATTTCTCCACCCCTTTATACCTAACACATAGGTAACCTAGTATCCTATCATGCCTTGCATAAAGGAAGTACTCAGTAAATACCTAAATAAATAAATTCATGGTAGCAAACAGATATTTTGACCTGGGTGAAATATGAACACTAGGAAAAATTAAGAATGACATATTTGCTTTTATTTCACTGCATATGTACCTGGAGACTTAGTTATCCCATATAACATTATAAATGAGGAGATTCCCACTCTGTGTTCCCCTGTTTCCACTATTTATTAATATTCACTTCTCCAGAGAACATTCTGATGGTTAGTTGGGAGAGGATTTGGGGGTGGGGGTGGGGTGAAAAAGGGGAAGAGATTAAGCTGTATAAACTGCCAGTTATAAAAATACTCACAGGGATGTAAAATACAGCATAGAAAATATGGTCAATAATACTGCAACAACTATGTATGGTATTAGGTGGGTACTTGGGTACTAGACTTATGATGAAGATCACTTTGTAAGTTATATAAATGTCTAATCACTATGTTGTATACCTAAAACAAACACAATATAAAAAGGGAGGGGATGCTAGGATGGCTCAGTGGGTTAAGCACTCGCCTTGCAGCCCTGGGACTTGAGGATGAAATCCTAACCCCGGCCTGTGTGGAGCCATATGATGAACTAGGGTGTGTTTCCCATGTGGGAGGCCCCCAGTTTGGTTCTTGAAGGGGCAAGCTTCCCATGTGGGAGGCCCCTGATTCCAGCCCCCAGCTTGACTGGGCATGCCTCCCATGTAGAGGGGCCCCCTGCCCAGTTCCGGTCCCTGCCCCCACACCGTGTGGAACAAAACCATGTCCAAAATTGATGATGTACAACTATGGAGACTTCTCTGGGCCTTCCCCTTTCTCTCTGTCTCTATCTCTCTCTCTCTGTCAAAATAGTAAATCTTTTTAAAAAATAGACAATAAAATAAAAAGGGACTTCCAATAAAAAAAAATTCACTTCTCACTTAGATTCAGTGCTCTTAATTAGCTGCTTTCTTGACAAGTTTTCAATGTAAGTTTATTTAAAATGCAGATAACTATAGGCCAGAAATCTCATTCTATATAGCTTAATATTACATGAGGACTTATCATAAAATAATCAAAACATGTAGAAAAGATTAACTGAACCAAACATTTTTGTTATTAAATTTTTCCTTGACTGCAATGAAATGGCATATGATCTATAAGTACCGGTACCTTGTCATATAAGCAGGCCATTAGCCTGTAAAGCCAAGAAAGTATAGGCTTGATGAATGGTTCCTAACTTATTCCAATGACAGTTTCAAAGTCAGTGCTCTTAGTAGAACATAAAATATTAAGATACTTATATTTCATTAGAATAAGCAGGGATCATGTTAGTATAAATCAGGCGTGTCCAACCTTTTGGCTTCCCTGGGCCACAAGGAAAAAGAACTTTTGTCTTGGGCCACACATCAACACTAACACTAATGACAGCTGATGAGTTAAAAAAATCGAAAATAAATCTCTGTAAGAGTAAACAAAAAGTACCATAATCTATTTTCCCTCTAAAGCCTCTTTATCTTTTATTCATGTATTTTACAATATCCCACTACTCACTAGGTAAACTGCAGCAGGCACCACAGACTTAAGAGCTTATGAGGGAAAAATAAAATTAAAAACAAAAATCAATATTGGCCTTTTTTCCTGTGAACTGGGAAAAGATCACTATTACTAAATATGTTTTTGTTTGTCAGTCAATGTTAAAGACTCCTTGGGCCAAACACCCATATTGTTCAGCATACTACTACCAAACTACCACATATACTCTTTCTTAACTGCCTGACAAGGTGCCTGCACTCAAGGAGTAATGCAAATTCTCCTTTCTCACCTCTTCTTCACAACTACCCTCCTCCCACTTCACTGAAAAAAGGCAGATCTCTTACTTATGAATCTCACTATGCTGTGTTGCGCTGGAGTGCAATCAAATTAATTAATAAATTATTAATAATTAATTTTAGGACACTAAACAAAAAGACAAGTATAAACATTTTTCATTTAAGTACCTTGCTTCTTCCATCCCCTAGCCTACTGTCAAAAATGCATCCTACAGAAGGGAAAAGCTCATGAGAACAAAGAAAAGAAAGCATCTTTAAAAAATACTGAAGGTACCCCCCCGCCCCCCCCCCATTGCCTTATTTCATTCAGGAGAAAATATTCAACGCAAGTTTTCCTACTTTATTCATCTTCCTATCTTGCAATTAGAATTCAGAAATGAAATGGTTAGCAAGTGACATGTATTAACATGTTTATTTGAACCGAAAATTTAGGCCGGACTTTGTCTGAAAGGAGATAAATATGATTAGGCTGGTTGGCTTGAAAATTAAAACTGACCTTACCAATTAGGTTATGTGGTGGATATCTTCCATAGACTGAACAGTATGGTAGGCAAAATCCTAAGATGGCCCCCAAGATTCCCAGCCTCTGGTATACATCTATCCTCTTGAATGAGGATAGAACCTATGAATACAATGGGATATCATTCCTGTGATCAAGTTACCATATATATGGCAAAGGTGACTAAGGTCCCTGCTAACCATATGAATTTGAGTTAATCAAAAGGGAGATTATTCTGAGTGGGCCTGACCTAAATCAGATGACTCTAAAAAGGGTCTAGAAGTGTGAGACAAGAAAGAGCAACAGGTATACCTGTTGGCTTTGAAGAAGCAAACTGACAGTTATAGGAAGGGTCATGTGGCAAGAATGGAAGCAGCCTCTAGGAGCTGAGGGACTCAGACATGTAACTACAAGCAAATGCATTCTACCAATAACCACAAGCTTGGGAGAGGACAAGCCTCAGATGAGACTGCAGTGCCAGCCAAAGCCTTGATTTCAGCCTTGTGAGACCCTAAGCAGAGAACTAGATGGGCCATGTCTAGATTTCCAAATTACAGAAATTGTGAGCTAATAAATGTGTTGTATTAAGCCACTAAGTTTTTGATAATTTGTTATGCAGCAACAGAAAAGTAATCTAATGAGACAGATCTGCAGTTCTGAGGATTCAATGAAAATATATTTAAGAATGTGGTAAGGTAAAATACATTTTATTAATAAGTACTGCCATGGCTCAACGTGTAGTGAAGTTAATACTGTTTTTATTTCCAAATTTAATACTGTTTTTATTTTTAAATTTTTCTTGGATATATTCGAAAAACAAAGTACCTTTAAGATAAAAAGTAAAAATAACAGTTACAATTATTAGTCATTTGACAAGTCCTAAAAAAGCTAGAAAATGAAAAGTGAGTAACTCTAAAGACTAGAGAACAAATCATTTTACAAGTCAGGTACTCTCTAACTTTTTGCTTTAAACAAAATTGAAGGAGAACCTAACTCAGCTGCTGGCTGGTAGATCACTACAAATAAATTTTTTTGATTGATCACAATATAAATTTGGCATATAATTTCAATTTTTTTTTAAACATTTATTTTATTGTTTGAGAGAAGGTGAGAGAGAGTGAGCAAATGGTGGAGGGCCCAGAGTAGTCTCCATAGTTGTACATCATTAGCTGTAACATAGTTTAATTCCATACAGGTGGATGTGGGGTGGGGCCGGGCCAGGTGGAACCAAACTGGAGGCCTCCCACGCAGGAGGCTGGCAGTTACCAGCTGAGCAGCAGTTCAGCATATGGGTTTCAGGGGTGGGGGCCCGGAATCCTCAGATCTTGAAATTGCAAGGCAAGTGCTCAACCTGTTGAGATATCCCCGCATCTCCTGAGAGAAGTTTTTTAAATGAGTTTGTATGCTTTAATTTTTTTTCTATTTATGTTCACAAGAGTTCTCAGGGCTTCCATCTATAGAAATGTTGATGCTGAACTCTGCCTGATTCACCACAGCAAGACCCTGTCTCATTCGAGCAGTAAGTAACACTCACCCATGAAACATGAACCAATTTAAACATAATGCAAACAGCTACATAGATGTCACTGAGTAATGCATTTTCAATAAAGCTTTGTGATTATTTTTCAAAATGCATGACATATATGTTCTTTTGAGCAATTATGTCCTACTAATAAGTCAACCCAAAAGAACATTTTAAAGCTTTATGATCATTGGGGAAATTTTTAAATATTCAATAGGCTTTTTTGTTGTTACAAGGAAGAGGGATTAATCAAACACTTTCAAACATAAAAATATTACATTAGAATATAATTATATAAAGTGGAATAAAAAGTTCACAGAAAAAAAAGAACAGTGTAAAATTTTTATTAAAAAAGCACTTTGTCAATATATTTTAAAAGGATGAATGGTGGGTGTCATATTGTTATGGCATTTAGATTTCATTGAATACAGACTGATGGAACAATTTTAAAACATCAGTATTTTTAATTCATATAAAATTATATCCTCTGCAACTACTTAAAATTTACACAAAAATGTGTAAATTTTTCAAAATTCTTTTTGGGGATACATAGCAAAAAATTAGAAAACTTGTTTAAGAGCTTAGTGTTGATTAGTTGTGAGCCTGGTGTGAGAAGAAGAGAAAGATAGTGACTAGGTTTCTAACTTGAGAATTGAGCTTATCACGTATACTGGAGATGTAGGTTTATGGAAAATGATAAACTCTGGGGACATGCTCTGAACATCTACATTGGAATGTTCAGGAAGAAGATGATGTACATAGGCTGCAAGAGAAGGCCTCTTCAAGAAGATGACACTTGCCTGAAGACTTAAAGAAGGTAAATGGGCCACTCATGCTTTTATCTGCAGGAAGGTTTGTCCTAAGGAAGAAACAGCAAGCACAAAAGCCCTGAGACTAGAACATGTCTAAGTGAGTACAAAGAAGCTAGTGTGGGACAGGAGTAAAGCAAATAAAGGACTGTTATAAATGAGGTAAGTAAGGTAAAAGGGGGAGGGAGACAGCACCAGACTGACTGTAGAGGGTCTAGCAAGCCACTGAGAGGACTCTAACTTTTATTCTGAGAAGCGCTGAGAGAGTTTTGAACAAAGGAATTACATCTCACTTATTTCTACTGTGCTGAGAAAAGACTGAATGTAGAAAGGGTGGAAGAAAGAAGACCTGTTAAGAGGCTAGCTTAATACTTCAGGAGATTGGTGATCGTGACTTGGACCTAGGTAGAAGAGAAAGAGTAAGAAATGGTGACTAAATATAGCTATAGTGTGACACAGGGCTAAAAGGATCTGTTGATTGATATGAAAGACAGGATTCAAGAATAACTCAAGATTCTTATTTTGAGTAACTAAGATGATGGAGTAGCCATTCACTGATATGCGAAATAATACAAAAGGAGCAAGTTCAGGGGGGAAGAGGAGCTCAGTATTGGTAGACATGCCTATCATTCAACTATTAGACATTTCAAGAAAGAAGTTCAATATCCAAACTCTGAAGAGGTCTGAGCCAGTAATATAAATTGAAAATCATCAGATTCAGATGATATGTGGAACAATGAGGCTGAATGCAATCGGCAAGAAATAGACTGTAAACAGAAACCAAAGTCCAAAAACTAAGCTCTGGGGAGGTCCGGATGATATAGTTGGGGAGATAAGGAGCAATCAACAAAGATGACCTAGCAGGAATAGCCAGAAGGGAGAGATAAACCAGCAAAGTCTGGTGTCCTGAACACCATATGAGGAAAAAATTTTAAGAAGGAAGAGATCCACTGTCAAATGCTGTTAGTGAGTCAGTTAAGAAAGAATTACAAAGTGCTATCTATGTAAGAGGCAGTATTTGAATTTACAAAGTGATTTAATAAGAAAACTGAGGTACTGAAAACTTAACTTGGAAGACACAAAACTAGTGCTTACATCTAGATCCTCATGTTATTTTGTAGTGCTTCGTTTCTACACATTAAAATGTAAAGTGTAGAACACTTTATACATTTCAAAAGCTTTCTACTTAACTATCATGTTCTTATGTAAAAAAAAAAAAGTTTTAGGATGTTAATTTTTAATGTGACTACATGAGATAATGCTAAATCCATTAGTTCCATTAAAATTCCTTCCTGGTTCAAATATGCAGGCTAACAGAGGATATAATCTAACTACTGTTCTCTTTAAAGAGAGGCCATGGTTAATATAAAAGACATATACTTGATTTATGTTAAGTGGTAACACAGGTAATGCTTTGCATACTCAGCATAAAACACTTAATGAAATAGTATTGCTCCAAATATACCATACCAAAATTATACTGAAAATAGAAGACAACTAAATCATGGCTGACAGAGAGCTAAATGCAGTAAGTTAAAATGCATTCCTAATGCTCATCCAGTTCTGGTTGAACCCCCTTGAGTCAGTTTGGGTCATTATTAGTTTGGAATAATCCCAAATGATTCCTGGAGTTCTACTGTTATATTCATTGGCTTTGGGAAATTCAGCAGCAGCCTCATGTCACAAAAATTGTAGCAAAAAATCATAGGATCTCCTCTTAGTTTCTAGCTATCAGCTGGAGTGATCTTTTCAACGTGATCTATTTGTTACATAAATGACCTTACAGGACTTTCTTAACCTGGTCCACCCATAGTCTCCCAGCAAGCCTCCTCTCCTTTTGTCTTAGTTTTCATTCTTTAAAACAAGCCATGTTCTCCGACCTTTCTCTTGTCCACAAATCCTTTCTCTCTTTCTTTGTTTCATTAATTCTTATTTATCTTTCAGATAATTATTTACTTCTTTATTTTCTATCTCTCCCAGACCTCTCCCAAGAGAGTAGGGGCCTTGCTACAACCTCAGTATCAAGAATAGTGCCTGGCACATAGGAGGTAGCCAATAAATATATGGATATATCCTCCATAACTCAGCACAATGGTACTTGCTTGACCTTTTCATGTCAGTGACATTAATTTTATTTTCTCAAAGCACCCTATACTTTTCTCTGAGGCCTCAGGAAAGATAAAGTGCATTTTTCTATAACAGTGCTAAGTGACATTAGTAAATTATAAGTCAGAAACACTAGATTCTTTCAAAATTCACAAAAGAATTTCTGAAACAACCCCCTCCTCCACACCCTCTTTTTCCTTACCTGCTATTAATTAACTCAGACATTCTCTCATACCTCTTGAATTTTAGACAGATATCTAAGAACAAACTAATGGCTGGGGTGGGGAATCCAATATTTAACCTGAATTAATTTAGACTCAGGAACAAAGTAATCCAATCAATTCTTTCTAGATCTCTATGACAATTGTAACTAATATAGATAGTACCATAACATATTTTCTTTTCCATGGCTAGCCTCGTGAAGAACACCTTACAGAAAGACATCAATCATATCTGGGACTAAAAAAACTTAATAAAATGATATTAAGGCATATTTCCCACATGTAGATACTTACCCTGACTTTTCTCAGCAAATACATAGCACATGCACAAAGTACCAAAGGCATTTCAAAGACACAGGTCATAAGCTGCATTTACAAATATATCCCACACTCTTTTAACCCCCAAGCAATATGGTAGCTTCAGTTCTTGGAGAGTAGTGGTGAAGGCATTTATGATTCTGGTTCTTTTAGGTAAGATATATAATTTAGCAGTAATGTTAACAATGCATGTAGGTATTATCTATTAATAGTGTCATTTTGCACTGCTTTACCCTTTGTAATTTTGTGTGTATTTAAATGCCCAAAGTGAAGTTGTTTCCAAAGTTAAAAAAAATAAAACAAAGTTAAAGAACACATTTGTTTCCAAAATTATTTTTCATAAATCTATTTTTCAATGTTCATGTTTCTACATTGTGAAATGAATACTTAATGTTTTTTTAAAAAAAAATCTCTTGCATTTTTAAAGTCAACAATGATGACTTTGCCAAATATCAATATATGTATATATTTTTGGGGTTTTCATAAAAATTAGCCAAAACTTGAAATAGGCAAAAGAGATTACTGAGTGTTCATCAGTGCAGTGCAGTGCTTGAACTTTTGATTGCTCTCTAACAGGGCTATTTTACAAATCTATAAGATTAATTTAGAGATTTTTGTCTGGTACAAATTCTAGTCAGCAGAAAAGATAACTTAGAAATTACTATTTATGTTCCTGTAGGATATTAACTAATTTTGTACCTAACCCAATAATCTTTTTATATTCCTTTATTAAATTGCCTATGAACAGCTACCTCCTCAAGTTTTCATATGAAGTGGCTTTAACATTTTATGAGTTCCCTAATTATGTAATGAGTTGAATCAAAATCACTGACACATAATCACTTATACTTGGTGAGTGTCAAATTTCACCATTCTGAAAATTATATTTTAACAGTTTTGGAAGTTCCACCAAGATGCCCATGTGTACTAACCTGACAGAGCCAATTAAACTACACTGCTTCTTTCACATACATATATAGATATTTTTCACAGAACTCTGAGCACATAATTGCTCTCACTTACATAAACCAAAATCTCAAAGTTAGAATTTCAGTATAGACGGTAAACTTAACCTTTAAAGCAGGGTCTTTGCTTTTATTCACCTTTGTATTCTTAGGATTCAATATGGTGCCAACTACCTAAAATGTGTTCAACAAATGTTAAATGAAGCTAGAGTATACCACATGTTCAATAGCAACACCAACTGGACAAGAAAAATCATATTAGTCTATCGCTTCTTCTACTACTAATGGTAGTAGTCTTTGTACCTACCTGGTCGGCTGGAGGAAAGAAGCCAAGTTCTAGATGCTTTGTATGTGAAGAAAGAGCCTCCCCAGAAATAGCAGGGATTCTCATTGTGCAAAGACATGGGGGGCAGATACATATATCAGAATTTAACACATCCTGCAAAGAGTGAACCTTGAGCTCCTTAAGAGCTGCAACTCTTAGCAAGCAATACAAACCTACATGTTGCAATACCATAAATACCACAAAACTAGACATAATTCAAATTACTAATGCCAAAACTTTTCCAAAAATATGGAAAATGGGTCTTCTGTGGAAATATACCTCAATTGTATAATAGTAAACTAGTAAGTTAAATAGAAATTGCTTTTGAGTTTACCTCAAAAGATCAAATTTTCTTTGATGTATTTATTCCATAAACAAAGGATATACAAGAACTGTGGAATATGACAATACAGATTTATAAAGCACCTGAGTTTCCAGGAAAATAAGCACAACATATAAATGCAAAATAAGTCTCAAAGCAATTGATTAGGATTGTATGCTAATCCTGGTTTTATTTTCAGCCTAACCTGAAGAAATAAGTCAGTATATGTGCATAAAGAATTATTAGGGTCAAAACTACCTAATGAATAAGTTATGCAACATATACTCAAATACAACTTGCTATTAGATAGTATTAATAGATACCTGCATCACACTGCCAACAGTATAGGCCTACCTGGTAACTGCACTCACATTTCTGTGTGGTCAAAGTGTCATTTACTATCTAAGCATTTCCTCCTTTGCTTTTAATTCAGGCCAGAGTTTATTATCACCACTCAGCACACTTTCCATTTATTTCCCTCTCCTTATAGAAGGTCAATACTTTAATACCTCATATACCCAGTAAATGATAACTGTCTAGCTGTCCCTAGTCACTTACACCAAGTTCTTGAAAAACATGACTTAGCCCAAGGAGGCAATATGTCTTTGTAAGGATTCTATGTCTTTGTAAGGATTCTGAAAATAATAGACTGTTGAAACTATCAATGCACGAGAAAATGTTTTTACCTTTAAAATATACTTCCTTTCACTTATAGAAATTTAATGTATAAAGGTTTAGTTTCCAAGTGCAATCCTTTAATGTTTATTTTTCTTTATTAATTTAAAATTTATTCTTGGTTATTCTGTGCAAAAGGCAGAAGGGACTACATTGCACCAATGGCAAGGAAATCCCAAGTTCAGCCGGCTAGCTTACCCTGCACTCACTTAATTTTTAAATTTGTTCTGACCTTACAAAAGGGTTTACTATAAAAATGTTAGCATGATTACTACCTAAATTCACAGTGACTCACACCACCAGGAAATACCCTAGCGATTGTTTTTTATGAGCTACATCACTTTTGTCCTCTTAAAATGATTCCAAGTTCCAAACTGCACTCAGTGAAGAAACTGACCAAATTTTGTAGGGGAAATCTGTTGTAAACAGGTAGGACACCTTTTGCAGGAAGTGAGGAGGCATTTAATTTTACCTCCAAAATTGTGTATATGGAACACTATGGCTAACTGACATTTCAGAGATGTGAAACACATTCATATTACAAAAAAAAGTATTACCTATGCAGTGGCCACTCTTCACAAGCCAATTTCCTAGGGGAACACCCCCCTAAGAACTTACTTAAAAGTAATTACGGTACCCGGCCTGGAAATGTGCTTTTGTTTTAGAAACTGTCTAAATACCAGCAGAAACTTGCTTTTGCCTGAATCCTGCCTGAGGACAACACATTGGTCAACGGCGGAAGCTGCCTGACGAAATGACTGCAACATGAAATCCAGTTTTATGATCATAACAAAACCTTCTCCTTCCGGGGCCAGGCAAACAAAAAAAAAAAAAAAAAAAAAAAAATCCTGAGAAAACACCCCATAATTGCAACAGGCAATTATGAGCCCCCCGTACCCCATGACCGCCGCCAGCCAGAGAGCCATGGCTCGGCCCGCGGGAGCCGAGACCTGCGAGGACGTGCAGCTCCCCGTTAGAACCTCGGTGGGGACGAAGGCCAGGCACCCCGCCCTCCTGCACGGCTCCGGCACGGCTCCTGCACCTCCCTCGGCTCCCCGTGGCCACCGGGGCACCAGCACTGACCTTCCGCAGGGCTGAGACCAACAGTCCCCGCCATTTCGGACTGTTGTCTTCGCTGAAGAACTCGTAGGGCTGCGGCGCCTGCTGCATGGCCCCGACAGCAGCTTCTCCGCATCGGGGGCTTGCCCACGGGCCTAGCCGGGCCAAGCAAGGGGCCTGACACGCAGGGGCAGGGCGCGGGCCGCCTTGCCTCGCCAGCCGCCGCCGCCGCCGCCTCCCGCCTGGGCCGCAGCTACAGCTGAGGCGGCTCGGAGGCGGCGCCGGCAGGCGGGCGGGGGGCCCCGGGGCGGCTTCCTCGACCCGGATGGCCTTGCCTTGCGCAGTCCGCGGAGGAAGCGCGCGGCCCCTGAGCCCGGGAGACACCCCCCCCCCGGCGGCTACCGCGGCGGCGGCCTCCTGCGGCGGCGCTGCCCGCTGCTCGGGCGGCTCCTCCTCCTTTGTCTGTGTAGGCAGCCCGGCGCGGGTACAGCTGGCCTCGCCCCCGTCCTCACTCCCGCTACGGCCGCGGTTGGCGAAGCACGGCGGCAGCGGCTCTGCTCATCGCTTCATCCCCGCCCGCCCAACAGGCAACGCCGTCCGCACGGCCTGCCCGAGTCACCTCCAGAGAACCCCGAGGGCCGACCCTTGCGCGCACAGGGCGGTGGTGACCGCGGCCGCCCCCTCAGCAGCCGCCCCCAGCTCTCCAGGGCCGCCGCGCACCTCCGGGTCCCAACGCTGGCGCGGCGCGGCCCGCCCCCTCGGCCCGGCGCTCCTTATCCCGGGCCGCGGGAGAAGCCCAGCACGGAGCATGCGCACCGCAGAGCCCGCAGAGGCGCCGGCCAGGCGCGGAGACCCGGGGGCATGGCCGTGGGAGTCTCTCTCCCAGGGACTTGCTGGGCGCCGGTTCCAGACGAGACTGCCCCCCCCACCCCCACCCCCTCGACCTTCCCAAGGCAGTCCTGACTCGGTGCCACTCCTCGACAGCCAGGACTTCAGTAGTGGGAAACTTACAGGGATGGGGCATTCGGTTTTGACAAGAGAGTTAACGTATTTGTGTTCTCTGTAGCTATTCTGTATGTAGGAGATAGTAACTATTTCATGGAGTGGTGTGGGGACTGAAGGAGTTGAGGCGTGGAAAGCCCTTAGCACACAGTAAGGTCAGAAAAGACAGGTGACAGTGACGTTAATGAAGCTTGAACTTAAAGGTCCTTCACTGGCACCGTCCCCTATGTGTTCACGAAATCGTACCGTTTTTGTAAGCATTTCCAAAGATATTTTTGAATTGTTTTCTTAATGGTGCCCCCCAAGTCGTGTACGTGTCCGATTCACAGAACCTGAATCTACCCTCGAAGCCCAGTCATTTTTAGCAGCAACCCAAAAAAGGATCGCCATTGTAAGCTTTCCTGAGTTGAAGAGGCATTGATTTTGAAAACTTTATCATTAGCACAAATGTTATCCCACTAAAGATGCTGAGCTCATGAATTACAATAGAGGGAGGCCACCAGCAGTGAGGAAGGGAAAGAAGAAAAGGTTGCAAAAAATTGTTTCTGCCTCACTTCAGTTCCTGGACCCATAGCCGAGCAATTACTCTCCCCTAAAACACACACCATTTTGTCATTTGGGAAAGATCAGAATAGCAAAGTTAGAGCTAGAAAACGTAAGAGATCATTTTTCTAATCCAAGTATCCACTGAATCAAGAATGTCTGCTAAAAAGTGGCAACACCACATTCCCATGTCCTGAGGACATCAGGTAGGATAGTAAAATGCTTGTTTTTCTCCAGTTAATCTTTCAATCAGTGAGGACAAAGACTTTGGCTTACACAGAATATCTTTACTTCTCTCCCTTCCTGAACTCTAACCATAAACTACTAAGCTGTCAAACTACTAAATGTGATTGTATTTTCTCATAGGAGAGTAAAGTTTTAGTGGGAAGTTTCATTCTTGGCAAAGGATATTGGAAGCCTTCGCTGGGCCAAATCTGGCTTGAAAACACATTTTGTTTAGCCAATGCTATATTTAAACTTTTAAAATTATTGTTAACACTTTAAAATCAAGACATTTCAGATCTCTATTTCCAGCTTCTCTTGACTGGGCCCTGCTGCATTCCTGCAAGGGACTAATCAGCAAGCAGTGGGTAGAGGCTGCCCTCTTTAGAAAAGTATGCCATCCCATTTCCAGTTGGCTGTATTCCCTACCTGGCACTCTTCACCCTTTTATGTAACCTGCCTAGTCTCTACAGGCATCTGAGTTGTGATCTCTGTGCTAGGCAAACAGAAATGTGATCTACGTGCTTGTGGAGGATAATCCAAGAATGACTGAGTAAAAAGTTTTCCAACCAGACAAATGAGACATCTATGTTGGATCCATACCACTATACTCTACACTAGGATAAATTCCAGATGTCAAAAACTTAAATGTAAAAAATAAAACTATGGAATAATTTGTTTATAACTTGAGTACAAAAGACCTTTCTACTATGATAGAAAACCTAGAAGATTGATACATTCTAGTTTTAAATATATATGGCAAGAATAAAAACACCAGAAACTAAGCCAAAAGGCAAATGACAAACGGGAAAAAAAATATTTGCAACTCATATCCTAAAGAGTTAATATCCCAAATATCTTAAAGAGTGCCTATAAATTCGTAAGACTAAGACTCGGTAAGAAAAAAAGGATAAAAGATATGAAAAGACAATTCAGAAAAGGAAATATCTCTTAAAACATACTAAAGATGCTCAACTTTACTCTATCATGAAAAATGCAAATTTAAATTATACTGTTATCATTTTCACCTATTTGAATTGCACAGATCAAAAGGTTTGATTATACATTATGTTGGTGAAAGTATGGGGAAGCAGGTACTCTAATATACTACTGGTGAGAGTGTAAACTGGTTCAACCTCCATCAAGAGCAACTTGACAATATCTATGAAAGTTGCAAAGGCACATACACGTTGACCCAGCAAATTCTATGAATATATCCTGGGCACAGTTGCTCAAATGTGAAATGACTTAGCACGAAATTATTCAATGAAGTATTGTTTGTTACAGCAAAAACAAAACAAAAATAGCCTAGAAATAAACAACTTAATCATCATCAATAGAATCAAGGGACTGGCTTAACAAATAATAGTAAATTCACAGAATGGGACCTATAAATTCATTTAAAAAGAACCAGATCACTATATTCAAGCCTCTTGAACATTCTCAAAGATACACTACAAAGTGAAAAGAGCAAGACGTATAATATTCAGAGTATGCTACCACTTGTGTAAAAAAAAAAATGAAGGCTGTATTTTTATATATAAATATAATAGCTCTGCAAAGTTGCACAAGATAGTGACAATTCTTGTTGCCTCAGGGATGAGGACTGGGTGTACCTTTTTGTGTTATTTGAATTTTAAGCCATATTAATGTTGCACTTATTCAAAACATTAATTAAAAGTCACTTATAATAAAAAATTTCTAAACTCATTATAAGCACCTGCTTTAAGTGTTGAAAATGAAGGTATTAAACACACTGATACTTTTTTTTGTTTTTGTTTTTGTTTTTGACAGAGAGTGAGAGAGAGAGAGAGAGAGATACAGAGACAGAGAGAACTGAACGGGGGGCACTCCCCAGTTCATTCAGCACATGGGTCTGCACAGGCAGGGGCCGGGATTCAATCCTCGTCCCTGTGCTGCAAAGTGAGCGCTTAACCCACTGAGCCATCCTGGCTTTCCCTGATACTTTAAAAGGGAGAGACTATTGTAATAAATAACAAAAAGCTCAATCATATATTTGAGTTAAAATTAGTATGCTATCATAATAATACTTTCATAGATGGTAATTTTGTCTTTTTAGAATGGCTTTTGGGAGATAACAGGACCCAAGCACATCTCAAAATTTAAAAGGCAGTTAAAATTTTACCACTAATGTTCTCTGACTGAAAACATTTTCAAGAAGGACTTACTCAATATTTCTCCCATTTACTCTCTACTTCCTCAATTTATTTAAAGATACAAGTGCTGTCAGTAGCAAACCAAAGCAACACTACAGGAAACAATAAATGTCGTCATCACTCACTTTCATGGTTCGCTGATGTAGCTAACTTTGGCTCTCTTATAGTCCATTGGCCAGAAAAGAGTTGGAGCAGGTACTCAGATCATTTGCCCTGTAGTGTGAGGCTCATGCCCAGAAGCCTGACCCCCTCCCTGTAGAGACAGCATACCAAAAATGTTTTCCCAAGAACTATAATTTTTGATGAAATTCCAAAAGATTGATTTATTGGACTCCCCACCCCTGAAAAACACTGTGTGTTTATATGTTATACACATTCTGCTACGGAACAGAGATAATGTTTCCTCGTGCTCTGGAGTATGAAAATAATAAGATCAGCCAGATATCGTCACCACTACCAGATAGAAAGCCATTTTTGTCAGTGGGGAAAGAGCTCCACTTTTTACCCAAAATATAAACTACCTCATTTTATATTACATACAAATACAGATTTTGTTTTTACAGATTGACTGTAATCTAAAGCTATGATAGTTAAGTTTTATACCTCAAAACTTTATTTTTTTCCAAGATTTATTTTATTGTTTTGACAGAGAGACAGAGAGAAGTGGGAGGGTCCAAAGAAGTCTCCATAGTTGTACATCATCAGTTTTCGACATGGTTTCCTTCCACACAGGTGGGCAGGGGCTGCACAGGGCGGGAACTGGGCTGGGACCTCCTGTATGGGATGCTCACCCCAGTTTAGCATATGGGACTGCACAGGCCGGGGCCGGGATTCGATCCTCGTTCCCAGGGTTGCAAAGTGAGTGCTTAGCCCGCTGAGCCATCCTGGCTTCCCCAAAAAAACTTTATTTTAAATCCATTTTTATGAAACTAAAAATTGTGTTCACAACACCAACGCTCATTAAAATATTTTTACTGTAAGGGGAAGCCGGGATGGCTTAGTGGGTTAAGCGCTCACTTTGCAGCGCCGGGGACCGGGGATCAAATCCCAGTCCCGGCCCGTGCGGAACCATATGCTGAATTGGGAGCTCCCCCAGTTCAGTTCTCTCTCTGTCTCTGTATCTCTCCCTGTCTCTGTCAAAAATAAATAAATAAAAATATATGAGTATATCTCTTAAAAAATACATTTTTACTGTTAATATACATTTTCTTCTAAGAGGTCCACAAAAGTTTAAAAAATTATGTCAGTATTACACAACAGACCCCTATTGACATAAATACAAAATGTTTCACAAAAAGAATAACCTACACATTCAAAACACTTTCAATTATTTTTTCACTTGTATTTTGACAGGGTTACAGTATAGATCCATATGGGCTAAGGGTTGCTTTAATTAGGACAGTTATTTTTGTAATTTCACTCTTTCACAGTTGAGTGCACATGCAATCTTACTATTGATGAAATAGAAAATTGTAATACTTTCCATCTCTTAATAATCTTGTAATGAAATACAAAAATAATCCTGTGTCATGTTTCTTGGAGGAAATCAGCAGTTACGAAGAATCATTAGGGTGTCTTTCCCCTGTGAATGGTTTCTGAATGCTTTTAATCTGCTCATCCCAAGCCTACTTACCTGGGATGTGTTACTTCTTGAACATGAGCTGATGATGTGTAGCCTTTCAAATTAATGGATAAGGTAGCTCAATCAATGTGATCACTGAGGCTTGAAGTGAAAAAGAAGAAAACAGAAAAGTTTGTCCTATCAACCAAAATGTACAACCTTCTAACTTATCCATCACAGAGCTTTGGAGTGATAAGAGAAAAGGAAAAATGAAGAGTGGAAGATTAATCCTGATAGACTATATATGAGGGGATAGATGAAAGTGTCTCACCTAAATGGTGATTCTGTAATAAAAGTTTGCCCCATCAGTATGCTGCCATGTTTTCATTCTATTTCTATTTCTGAATTGCAAGAATTATTTCAACAGATACCATAACATATATACAGTATATAATATACAGTTAGCACTGGCCAACAACTTAAAACACTCATGAAGTAAACATGAATGTAAGTAAGGCACTTTTGTGGTTTACAAAAGTGAATGCCTCAAAGTTAGGTAATTTCCAAAAATGAAGAAATCTCCTCATAAAAGTTTATAGGATCCCTGAAAAACCAAGTAGGCATGAATCATTAGTGATCTTGGCCAATATTTGAGAACCTTGGTGTAACTGAAGAACAGAGCTATAAGAGGTGAATAATTTGTTTTTAATTATAGCATTCTTTGTATCAATGCCAGGGCTTTAGAACTGCTCTCATAAAAACCTATCAATTCTAAGTTATTTTTCTCAACCACAGAAAACTGACAACTTGGCAACAACCTCTCATAGTGTACTGCTGTTTAGATTTAGCGATGACACCATACCAAGTCAGTTATAATATAGAGACTGGGAATAATAAAAGCTTTGGGTTTCTCTGCAAAGTTAGTTCTTACAAATATTATAGCTCAGAAAAATTTTATTCATACTACTTAAAAATGTGAAATTTCATGTATTTTTTAAATGAAGCATTTTAAATTCCGAAATATAAATACTGTTGCTCTAAATAATGTGAGATTTTCTATGACTTTTCAATATTACAATGTTTGCAACCTACAGTATATTTTCTTATGTACAAGAGACAAAAAAAAAAAGCTTAGATATTATGAAGCCAAAAAGTTAAGGGAATAAGCAATTTTTTATGCCATTATTCCCAAAAATTGTAAAAAAGCCAAATCTCTAGAATAAGGTTGGTGAGGACAGGTCATTAACAAAGTCAGAGATTCAGGACAGATATAACTATAACTTTCTTCTTTATTCACAAAATATAAGAGTATGCACTTCAAAAAGAATTATTTCTGTATTATACCATTTGAACAATTCAGTGGTTATCTAAATGAGATATCTAAAAAAGATACTTTCAAACCATTTTTCTTAAAATTAAAGAACGTAATTAATACATTCTTGTTGCTAAATGTGGATATTAAAAGGCATACCTAGCTCCTTTCACTATTTACAATTTAAATCTTTGTTGCACTTCATCTGCAATCACTCCAGAAATTGCAAGGGAAGATGTAGCAGCAGGGGAAGGTGCATTTCTCACATGAAGAATGCGATCTCCAATAACCCCAACTCCTCCATCAAATACAAAATCTTCTACCAGATTTCCATCTCTATCCAGGGCTTGGGCTCTTACTCCAGCTGGACCTCTGCAAAACCGAGAGTGGTAGTCAACTGACTGGAAGAAATAAGACACTTTACAAGTCAGTGGTTTCAAAGTATTCTTAAATCAATGAGTCCTTATTCTTCTAAATGCATAATCATGTAAAAACCCAATGGGTTTGTGCTTAGCCAGAGGCTGTTGGTTGTAGCCTGCAAAATTTACGTCCTTAGCCTAGAGCAGAGCTGGGCAAGATGTTGATTGTGGTCTACCAGTGGACCACCAAGCAATTTGGGGGTGACAGCCTGAATAATAAAATAGCTAGAGGACTTCGACGATTGGAAAAGCAGCTTTGGCCCTGAAAACATCTGCCCAGTGGGGATGCTGGGATAGCTCATTGATTGAGCACTTGCCTCGCAATCTCAAGGTCTGGAATTTGATTGTTGGCCCAATGCAAATGCATGTGCTAAACTGTGGCATAACTGGTAACTTCCAGGATGGCTTCATGGCAAAGGTTATTGTCTCTCAGGTGGGTGGCCACCAGTTAGGTTCCCACCCTGCATGGCCGGTATCCACCTGTATGAAATAAAACTATGTCACAGCTAATGATGTATAACTATGGAAACTGCTCTGGGCCCTCCCACTTCTCTCTCTCTCCCTTTCTCTGTCTCACCTTCTTTCAAACAATAGAAATAAATCTTTAAACGTCTGCCTATGGGGAAGCCAGGATGGCTCAGTGGGTTAGGCGCTCACTTTGCAGCCCCGGGGACCGAAGATCGAATCCCGGCCCCGGCCTGTGTGGACCCATATGCTGAACTGGGGAGTGTCCCCAGTTCAATTCTCACCGGGGTGAGACCCCGGCCCAGTTCTTGCCCTGCAGCCCCGCTCCCACCTGTGGAATGAAACTATGTGGAAAAACCAATGATGTGCAACTATGGAGACTGTTCTGGTCCCTCCTCCTTCTCTCTGTCTCTGACTCTGTATCTCTCTCTCTCTCTCTCTCTCTCTCTCTCTCTCTGTCAAAAACAATAAATAAATCTTTTAAAAAAATTAAAAATAAATAAATAAATAAATAAATAAATAAGGATTGTAAATGTCTTTAAAAAAAAAAAAAAAAAGTCTGCCTAGGTCTAGCCTAGAGCATAACACCTGCCACTTAGCAAGCCAATAAATGCTTATCAAATAAATATAAAAATGGGTAAGTTAGTTATAAATATCTGTTCTTTCCCAAAGAACAGAGAAATCCATATTTAATTAGATGTATTTTTTCATTTATATTTATATAATGAATTAATTATAAAATCAATGGGAATAATAACGCTCTTTGAGTAACAAAAGCAATGAAACAGGAGAGATGCATGTCAGTTATAGTCCTATATCTGGTACAAAATTCTGTTTTTTCTTGTTTGTGTGTGTGTATGTATTTGTGTGTTTGTTTTGATTATATACTATTAAAATTTACGGAGGAAAATATTTCAAGTGGCAGCAAGTTCTTGTTTTGTAGTTTGTTTTTAACAGTTTAGCCTTCAATGTCAGAATAACCCTTAATTAATTTAACCGAGATAACAGGAAAAGCAAAAATACTTAATTAACTTGGCAGCATGTTATTACAGTAAGAGCCTTTACTAAAAGTTCTGTTTTATAACACTTGAGTTTACAAATTAATTTTTTTTTATTTTTAAATAGTTAAAAAATTTACAGATGAAATTTGAATAAAATATTTTTGGAATTCAAAAGCACATTCACTGAAACTACTTCAGAAAACCCAATTTGAAAACAGCTGCCTCATCCATACCATCGAGATTCAAGAAATCAGGCAAGAATGTTAAACATTTTTACTGATTGTGGGCCAGTGTAGATAAGTACTGAAGAATATACAAAGACTATGAGAGAACTGCCCTCTAAGGCCTTACCTGGCTGAGGAAAGATAACGATAATAATAGCTGTTATTTACCAAGTGCTTACTCTATGCTAGGAATTCTCTCCTTTAATCCTCACAACTCTATTTATTCTATCTGCTTGCTCTCATTTATAGTACTTTGTAACTTTTGATGGTGAGTTTCTTCAGCAGGGAATACTGTAGGGACTGGGCTGAGATTTTTGTTCCTCCAAAGAGTTGTTACATTTGTTTCTCTCAGCTCCAGGGATATTACCATCCTGGGAACACTAATTTTTTTTGTTTGTTTTTTTTTTGTTTTATTTATATCTTTTTTATATTTATAGAGAGTAATTATTTTATCTTCAGTGCATATTTATTTCTACTTTACTCTTGACAGATAGAGAGAGAGACAGAGACAGAGACAGCTAGAGAACCAAACTGTGGGAACTCCCCAGTTCAGCATGTGGGTCCTGCCTGGGCCGGAGCCGGGATTCGATCCTCGGTCCTCGTGGCCTCAAAGCAAGCGCTCAACCCGCTGAGCCGTCCCGGCTTTCCCCTAGGAACACTAATTTTTAATGCAACTTTTTAACATGTACAAAAATAAAATGAACAGTATAACGAATTCCCCTGTATGTATTATCAAATTTCAATCATAATCAACACATAGCCAATCTTGTTTCATCTATTATATATACCCACTCACTGTCCACCTCTCTCCACTGGGTTTTTTTTTTTCTTTTTTCATTTTTATTGTTTGAGAGAAGTTGTGTGTATGCGTGTGAGACAGAAAGACAGAAAGGCAGAGAGAGAGAAGGGGGGAGGGCCCAGAGCAGTCTCCAAGTTGTATATCATTAGTTGTGATATAGTTTCATTCCTCCTCAGTGAATGTGGGGCTGCGTGGGGCAGGAACCAAACTGGGGGCCTCCCACATGGGAGGTGAGAACCTTTGTCACCACCCCAGCAGTTACCAGTGTGCCAAAGCCCAGCACATGGATTTGCATGAGCTGGGGTCGGGACTCAAATGCCAGACCTTGCAATTGCAAGGCAAGACTCAACCTGTTGAGCTTTCCCGACACTCCTCCACTGGATTCTTTTAAAGCAAATCCTAGATGGCATTATCACTTCACTTAAAGGTATATTTCTTTAGAAAAGATTCTTTAAAATAATACAAAACTAATAATTGCTTAGTATGAGCAATATTCAGTCTGTGGTCAAATTACCCTGATTTTCATTCTCTCTCCCTCTAATCTGTTGAAAGTGAGAGAGAGAGAGGAAGAAATGGTTAGTTTGAAGCAGGATCAGAACAAGTCAGGACCTACTTTTTAAATTAATTTCTCAATTTAAGGTTCCTAGATCAAGCTGAGTGGTATAAATTCAGATTCCAAGCACCTTTGAGGACAGTCTCAGAGTTCTAGATTTTTTGGAGATTCCATCCATCCCATACTTCCCCTTTCCTTCAAGAACAGGACAGACATAATTCCTTAACATTTCCTGGTGCCAAGAAGTATGTTTTTTTCCCCTAGACTTCCTTTTCTGTGAGCATATAGCCCTTCAAGAGTCCCTGGCTTTACATAGGGGTCTCACTCCCAACTTTTTGCCTTTTACAGACCAAAGGCCTCCTTTCTAGCACTTGAGTAGAAATTAAAATAGAAATCCCTAACATATTATATTTTGTGTGGTGGATAGATGAGCTATACAACTGTCAAATTCACTGAATACTTAAGATCTGCATTATTTTGTTGTATGTAAATCACTTCTCAATTAAAAATAAAACTCAGTTACATTTATAGCAAAAAAAGCAAATCTTCCCCACACTTCCAGGAAAGCATTAGCACCAATTCCTCTTAGTACTTGGCTTTTCAATTTCCTCTTTGTTTTTTGCTCCTAGGATGCCCCTTACTTTCTTGCACTCAGCTGTATGTATTTCAGAGGATTTTTTATTATATTTTCTCTAGACTCTCTTAGTATTTTGTAGTGTGAAGGTTACTGATTTCTCTTGTGATTCTCATCCAAGGGAGATTTTGCCCCCTAGAGGACATCTGGCAATGTCTGGAGACATTGTGGGTTGTTATACAACTAGGGGAGTAATGGCATCTAGTCAGTCAGTAGAGGCTAGGGATGCTGCTGAACATCTGAACTGGACAGTTTCCAATAACAAAGAATTATTGGGCTCAAAATGACAATAGCACCAGACTGACGAATCTTGATCTAGATGACCTTTATTATAGGAATATTTGGCTTTCACCTTTGCATTTCACAATTACATAGCATAGTTTTCAGCTATCACTCATTATAAAAAAATACCTTGCCAAAAATTTACTCTAGAATTTCCCAAATAAGAATTTTTTAAAGTGAAGAGTGAAAAAAGTGGGTCTCTTGGCATATGTTTTCATCTTTTACATCCTTATAATGCTAACAGAAAGTGCTGTTAAATTACCATATCAAAATTAATCACAGAACTTAAGGACTTTAGAGATAAAATTAAGAAACTTAGAGATCATAATTTAACAATGAGAAGTTTGTACATCTAATGAATATTTTTTACTTTATATTCCAATCTAATGTTCACCAGTAAGTTATTGTCCAAGATGCCCTGCTAGGCAATAAGAAGTCAAGCTAGATGTCCTTTGGTGTATACTGCAATTTAAGGGCATCATCCTAAGCTAAATATCCCAAGTGCAGCTTCAATTCTCTATTACTGTCTACTACTGCTTAATATGCTTCTGCCTCATTAATGATAGAGCATTTACGGTTTACTTAGGGTGACCAGATGTCCCGCTTTTGGCGGGACAGTCCTGATTTTTAACAATTTGTCCTGCATCCCACGGCATTTTAAAAAAGTCCCGATTTTTGGAAAGAATGCATGACAAGCTAGGGAACAGCGGGAGATACACTAAATTTTTAATCAAGAAACACCCCCCACCCCCCACCCCCCCCCAGTCAATGGTGTCCCGCTTTACTAATGTTAAAATCTGGTCACCTTAGCTATAGTCACTTGCAAGAT
>PVKE010005238.1:0-60100 GCA_004027555.1 Craseonycteris thonglongyai
ACTTCTAGAAATGCTGCAGCTATGAAGGCTCACCCTGAGCCGCCCCTCCCAACAGGGGACATTCTCACCCCTGACCTGATCCTACCACTCTTAGGTTTTTCAGACTGTGGTGGCTGGCTTGCTGAAATACACTGAGCACCAGATTCAAGGGACTTCACTCCAGGTCTCAGAGACAAAGAATTAAAAGCTCACCTTCCAAGTGACTTAGGTACAGGTCCCTTCACACACCCATATTGCCACAAGCAAATGTAGGTGAATAATGCCCCGCCCTGCAGTGTGTCTCTTTCTGCCTAGCCTTAGGGGAGTGCCTTTCCAGCACACCTGTCCCCTTTGCATGACACATCTCTATTCTCCTCTATGACTCGACCCTTCTTAGTACTCAGCCGCCCATCGCCCTTCTTTCCCAGGGAAGCTGGGCAACCGGTGGTCCTGAGTGGGCTCTTACCGTCATCATGTCATCACACTTCATGTCGGGCTCGTCCTCATCTTCACTTTTGTTGTAGAACTTGCGAAAGAAGTTGAAAGCCACCACGGTGTACAGATACACCACCACGGCCAGGAGACCGACAGTCAAAACCAGCTGGGAGGGGAGAGCAGGGAAAGAACGTGAGTCTTCTCCACCCTGAAAGGTTCACGGGAAACCCCAAGAAAACAGGCAGGAAAGGTGAGGCCCTGAAAGCCATTGTACTGCTGGGGGGTGGGGGGAAAAGAAAGAGGGACTAAACAGAAACAAGCTATTGCGAGAAAAGAATAATGACGGGGTGTTATGGACCAAATTGTGTCTCCCTGAATTCTTATGGAAGCCTTAACCTCCAGGACATATCAGAATGTGACTCAGTTAGGAGATAGGGCCTTTAATGAGGTAATTACATTAAAAGGAGGCTGTTAGATTTGGGGTCTACCCCAATCTAAGTGGTATTCGTATAGGCAGGGGTCTCCAAACTACGGCCCAGATGCAGCCTGCGAGGCCCTCTCATCTGGCCTGTGGAGACCTTTCTGTTTATGGAAAAAAATTACGGAAATTTACGTGTATCCTGCCAAGATCAGCCGCTTACTTTTTCTACTTCTGTTCACAGTCAATGAGATGATATAACTGCTGTTTGATAGTTAATATGGCCCTCGGGCTGAAAAGTTTGGAGACCCCTGGTATATATAGAGAGAGCAGACAGCTGCATGCCCAGAGGAAGCCCAGCCTCCCCGCACCTTGCTCTTGGACCTCCAGCCTCCAGAACTGACAGAAATAACTTTCTGTTGTTTAAGCCACCCAGGCTGTGGTATGTTTGATATGGTGGTCCATGCTAATAACCGGGGTATCGAATTGGGCCTATGCAAACTATTATATTAATACAAAGGGATTTCAAGACTGAATAGTGAAGGTGTCATAAGGTGGGTACCTTGCTTTTTACCCGAGATTTCCTGGTGAAGCTTTTCCTGGTGAAGCTTCTCCTCAAGAAACTGAAGAGTCTTTGGACTGGTAGGTGTCCCTGCATTACACTATTTCATAAATAACCGTTACCTAGATCAAGGGTGTCCAACCTTTTGGCTTCCCTGGACCACAGTGGAAGAAGAATTGTCTTGGGCCCCACATAAAATACACTAATACTAACAATAGTTGATGAGCTAAAAAAAAATCTCAAAAACATCTCATAATGTTTTAAGAAAGTTTACAAATTTGTTGAGCCACAGTCAAAGCCGTCCACATGAAGCCCACAGGTTACACAAGCTTGAACTAGATAATTGTCACAGCTCTGAAGTTACTGTTACTATAAGAATTATTTATGATAGTTGAGCAAAGTAAAGTTTTTCATAACCAAGAAACCTGCCTAGGATCTTTGTAGGGATTGTGGGCATGCTTATTTCCCAGCTTTAGGAGGTACCATCAAATAGGAGTACATGGCACCTGCTCATCCAGGCTGTGGAGGGACTGGGTGCTCAGCTGGAGCTATGAGGGTCAAGAGGACAAAACGTCTACCGTCAAGATGCTGCACACAGGGGACGGGTATGAGTGTAGGGTAAGCAGCAGAAGAGACAGACTCAGCGGCCTCTTGAACAATGACTAGGACCTTACCGAGATAGGAGACCTCACAGAACTGGCTGGTTTTAGAAAAACAGAACCTGGGCTTTGTACCAAGGAAGAAATGGCTAGTTCTGCCACTTAGCAGCTGTGTGGTCATGGGTGAGATACTTAGCTCTTCTGAGCCTGTTCTCTCATCTGACCAGTGAGTGCAGCATTACCATACAAAGCAGTTGTGAGCCTTTTACAGAACGTGGCACAAGCTGGGCACACATTTGTTTTACACTCTTGCCAGAGTTCATTCAGCAAGCCATATAAAAGTTTCATTGTTTAAACTTTCCATTTAAGGTGCAGTTTGGTATAATGCCTTTAAGCCAAATCAGTAAAGATGACCATTCCAATATTTGCATAAAGGGGAAGAAAATAATTCTAAAAGAGCATATTATAGATGGGCATGCCACAGATCACACTTTGGGAAACATCGCCTTTACAGGATAAAACTTCCCAAAATGTGCATGTAAAAATCCACATCCTCTAGGAACCTGTGAGGCGTTTAACAGCTTCTAAGGTCGTCTGCCTCACAGGCTCTGCTGTTACCTCCCCAAACTTTAGTGTTTTACATGCGGCAGCAAATTTCTATCTCTAGCTTTCCTCCCTTCTTCTCACCACCAACCAAAAACATAGACTGTTGCTACCAGCGGAAGCCTAAAAGAAAGAAAGCACCCAAACACCTTATGACCTAGCACCTTTCATTTTTGAACAATTAAAGGTCAACTTTCAGTTCAAGTGTTTGGCCAGGGAAGGGGTATATCATACACTATGACACACACCTTCCTGTCCTGCCCTAGCTGGACTTCCTGTTTGGGTTAGTATTTTCCTACCCATAGCTAGGCCCATCTTATTCTGCACTCAGATCAACCCAGTACCTGTTTGCCGTTGTGAGTGACAGATGACAGAATGGTCCTTAGTGTCTTGAAGCCCATGGCGATATCCAGCAGATGAGCGGCGAAGAAGAAGTTGTTGTAGTGACCCAGGACCGACATGGTCGTGTACCAGGCAAGGTAAAGAAAGGACTGTGGAAGTGCAAGACAGTTAGCCGCTTCTCAGGTATTCGTGCCACATTGAACCCTTTTTCCTCATCGTTGGGGACAGAGTGGAGACAGGCTTTTAGGTGTTGTGAACCGGCCTAAGGACTGCCACGTGAAACCCCATCGGTCTCACACTATTGCACAAGACAAGTGTCCCCAGCACCTTTCACACTGTCTTTGAAGTAATCCCTGAATCTTCCTGGGCATCTTCCCTAGTTTGCTCCCTTGTGGCATCTAATGACATCCCTGAACCCGGAGTGCAGAATCTGTTTTTCCAGATGCCATACTTACGTTGTCAGTAAAAACAACTCCCAGCTTCCAGATGTGGTACTTCATGTCGATGGAACTCAGCCTAAAGGGGGACAAATATAAAAACATATCCACATCAGGGTTTAGTTAAGTCCTTAATAAGGGGGAAAACTAAGGTCTTTCAGGTTTAATAATCTAAATATGGCTCTGAGCTTTATCGAGTTGTATATGTTCCTCATGAGACCGAGAATGATTGAATCGTATGTTCTGAAATTTTAATGAGTCTTTCTCTTTCAGCTCTATCAGGCATAAAAGCTGATAGGTCCTTAAAAGTTTTAAATATCTTAGAATCTAGAAGAAACACATAAGCCAGATTGGAGCCTGAGCAAACAAAGATATGATTGAAAAGGGCTGGAAAATCAAAGGGTCTACTTTAGGCGGACTTGGGACTTGAAGGCCTAAGCTCTGTACCATGACACCAGAGAGGCCGCCTCTGCTTTGGTCTCTTCTACTGGGCTAAAGTCGAGAGCATTTTTGTCCAAACCCAGGAGTTCAGCAATGCGTTCTGCTCCGTAGAGATCTCCATACTTGTTGATCACCTAAAACAGAAAAGGTGAGCTTGGGCCACAGGTCACCATCAATGTCTTCTCTAGCCCTAAGTGTCTTCAGGCTAGGGGTTGATAAAGTTATGACTCAAAATGCAACAGGAACATCAAGAGAAAAATATACCCCCCCCCTCCCCCCAAGAAAACAGATACAACAAAGGGAATTAAGTGAAAACTGCTTTTCAAGCTATCTAGCTATCTTTTTTGGAGGTGAGAAAAAAAACCTCGCATACAGAAAACAATGCTTGTGTTAAGCTGTTTAGGGCAGTTGAGTATAGGAATACGGCCAAATACCTACATATGTCCATATAAAACCCCTTCTGTGACTAACTGTTCTTGAGAAACCATCATAAAAGTAACATCAAGTTTATCCACGTTTGTGTATGGGCAACTTAAAAACAAATAGATGACATTTCTTTGGTGGTGGTGGAATTCACCCCTACTGACAGGGCATACCTTTCTCTTTATAAACTTGTCCCAGTAGTTATTAGGAAAAGATCTGGAAAAGAAAATGAAAAAGGGAGGTTCTTAACGTCAAGGCAAGCACATCAAGAAACTTTGAAGTTGGAGTCTCTGGATCGGTGAGCCCTTTGCGTTTTTGTCCTGCTCACTGAAGACGAGACTTGACTGAAGTTCAGTCACCACGGGACCAACCAGTTTATGGTTTCACTAGTTTGTACTGACTTCTGAAACACTTGGAAAGCTATTCCGCATTTTCTACCTCACAGTTATGGTTGAGAGCCAGGAATTGCGACAGCAGGGTTAGACAGAAGCAAATAGACGTTTCTTTTTTTTTTTTTTTTTTTTATAGAGAGTAATTATTTTATCTTCAGTGTATATTTATTTTTATTTTACTTTTGACAGATAGAGAGAGAGAGAGAGACAGAGACAGTTAGAGAACCGAACTGTGGGAACTCCCCAGTTCAGCATGTGGGTCCTGCCTGGGCCGGAGCCGGGATTCGATCCTCGGTCCTCATGGCCTCAAAGCGAGCGCTCAACCCGCTGAGCCGTCCCGGCTTTCCCCAAATAGACGTTTCTTGATCCCAGTATGACTAGGAACAGAATCCTGTAGGAAACATGTATTCAATACTCATTCCCCGAGTACCTAGTCAGTCACTGGGGTAGGTGCAGGAGATACAGTGGTACAATGTGTAGACAAGGTCCCTAACTACATACATGCAGCTTCCGGTCTGGGAATCAGCTTTAGTTCATTTCTATAGGGCTTTTCTTAACTGGGGTGCTTGCTCTTACACCCTATTCGGCATTCCCATAGAACTGCTGTAGGGGCTGCTTGCCTCTGGGAATTACATCCCTCGCTTTGGAGGTGGGTCCCTATTAACTTCCCATCCCTTCCACCCGAGGGAACTTCTACCGGCAGCTATTCCCAGCTCCACTGCAAACAATTTCCTATTGTTGAAGACAAAGAACTGTCACTTCCAGGTATGTTGGCAAAAACCAGTTACAATATTTTGCTCCTCTTCAGCATGATGGAGCCTTCCTGGGAGGGTTCTTTGTGAGGCTGGACTGCAGCCGAGGAACCTCTGGCCTTGGCGCCTGTGTTCTTCCTTCTGTTTTTCTTTATCTGAGTCACTCTTGTTGGATCTGGAACACAGTCCCCTATTCTAGAAACCACTCAAGTTGGTGGGAGGGAAGTGGGGCTCTCTCTCTATCCATGGACCTCAAAGGAGAATAACGCTTAGCAAATGCCACCCAGCCCCAACAGGTGGCAATCTTCAAAATATATTTTTAAAAATCGGTAAAGCAGTTTGTCTTAGACATTCAAATGCTACTACTTATAAGCAAGAACAAATGCTGGGTTTATAGAGTAAACCACTAGATTTTATCTCTGGAGGATGGAAATAATTATGTTGACTTTCTTTGTTGTATATTTTTGTGCGACTTGATTTCTTTTCATTATCCCATTTAGTATCTACAATAAACAAAACAAACAAAAAATCAAGCCAGGCTTCCTCTGTCCACGTTGTCATCTCCTTTCTCTTAAATCCTTTATATTAATACAAATGGTCCATTCCACACAACTCAGCCTTGGTCACATTCTGTAGTAAGTGAAAATTCCACAAGTCAGAGGGGCCATTGACTGGCTGTGGGCAAGACCCTTTTGCAGGTGATCTTACTTTGGTCTATTTCTGTCCCCTAAGAATTGAGTTCCTTAAAGTGTGGGGTAGACAAAAAAAACCTCAGGAAATGCATCAATAAATGATGCCTCTCTATATGAATGGTTGAGAAAAATAATAGAAGATGCTCAATCTTTCTAGAAATCAGTGAAGTACACAATGAGATGCCACTGCGCAGCCACTGGGTTAGCAAAACGATCGTGAGTGCTGGCTGGAAGGTGAACTGGGACAGACATATGCATATCCTACTATTTGGCAATTTTTTTTCCTGGGTCTCTACTCTAGACAAAGTCTTCACTTGTGTATGAGTTATAAAAATGTTCATTGTAGCACTGTTTTTGGTAGCCAGAAACTGAAAATACTTGAAATTCATCTGCTGTCAGGAAAATGGATCAGTACACCATAGTAATATACTTGGAAAATGACGAAACCATGGCTACCGGTACCCATATCAACGCCAGTAGGTTCTCAAACACAGTGTGGAACAAACGACTCAAATAATAGTACAATACATGTAGTATAATTCCATTTGTATAAAGTTCAAAACTAGTCAAAATGAAACATTATCTAGGGAGACATACCTAAATGGTAGAACTGTAAATGAAAGCAAAAGAATGAGTGTCGCAGAAAGGAATGACCACTGAAGTTAGGAGAGCAGCAGCTGGGGGTTGGGGACACAGGATCAAGGAGGGCAGCACCTGGGACTTCGAAGCTTACAGCAATGTTCCATTTTCTAACCTTTATAGTTAATGTTGTTATACGTATACATTTTATATCTTCCATATACACGTAACGTCTTCTATATACAATATAAAAATAACGTTAAAAAAGAAAGCTCTCCATGACATGCAGGTAACTGAAAACAACCGGTTACAAAGTACTACATGTCCCATGATGCCATTACTGTAAAAACAAAAGTTCATTTATCAAAAAAATTTTAAACAGCTATTTACTTATGTATATTCTTATGCATGAACGTTTAAGCCAGTTGAAATAAAAAAATGTTAGCAAATTCCCTTGTTGGGACATTTTAGTGTTTTTGACTCAACATCTCCTTAGAATAAATTTTTGGAAACTGAAGTGACTTTTTACTGGGACTGTTAGGCCCTACGACCTCATGCCACAGACCCAAGCATTACTGATAATTGCAGAAAGCTTACGTACCAAAGAATTAAATTATTTAATAACATCCCCAAACTTCTGTACTGTAATGACAGAGGGTCAAAAACAAGGCTCGGTGGTTTTCCTTATTTGGAGAGATTGGCAGGGACAGGCTTTTGATTTGCATGTTCACTCCCTACTCCCGCCCCCTTAAAATAAGAGTCTTCCCTTTCTAGAGACTTTAAAAAAGCTCAGTTGTACTTCTATAGAGCTGCCTCTCAGTTTGCCTGACCATCTTTGGATAAGGAGCAATTTCTCCTCCAGGGCTCAGGATTCTTGTTTCTAGAGGTGCATATTTTAATTGGTGCAGCTAAGAGTTTCAACACATCACTTTTGTTTACCTATCTAGCACTATTCCTTTTCTTTCAGGAAATTAATGTATCTTACAACTCTCATTTTCACAATTGTGAATATACCAGCATTATTAGAGAATTACCTTCTTTAATGGTAACAATGGCCATTTTTTATTAATAAATAGGGCAAGGGAATGACTAAGAGCTTGATGTCTGCCACTTGCCAGGCCCTGGGCCAAGTATGAGTATTTCTAGACTGTAGGAGGTGATATTCTCATCCATTACTGAAGAGGAAACTGAGGCTTAGAAGGCGTGATGACCTTGGGGGTGAGGGATACTTACGGTGTGTTGATTACCAAGCGGTCCCATTGCCCTTTGATGTCGTCTTCAGATGGCTGTTCAGTGATATACAGACCGTCAAACTCCAGCTTCCTGGCAATTTCTTTTTCCCTTTTGAATACCACCAAAGGGACCTAGGAGTGGGAAGACACCAGTTGCTCAGAGAAGGCTTGCTAATCAAGCACCTTTCCCCAAGCATGTCTTACAAATCGGCCTTCCACCTCAGGGCAGCAATATCTTTGCAGTGGGAGTCTTAGGGTGCCTAATTGTGGGTCCAAAGTCAAGTAAATCTCTTCTCACTCCAATAGCTAATACACCTCCCTCTCTTAAAACTGATCTGATTTGGCCCACCCTTTGAGGTCTAGGTTTAACAGCTGTTACTACCGTGTTTCCCCGAAAGTAAGACATCCCCCGAAAATAAGACCTACTTACAGTTTTGCCTCTTGCTGAAATACATATAAGGCATCCCCCCGAAAATAAGACCTAGCACATCTTTGGGAGCAAAAATTAATATAAGACACTATCTTATTTTCCGGGAAACAGGGTAAGACACTGTCTTATATTCGGGGAAACAAGGTAATGCATACTGGGCTCCTTCACCCACTCTAGTGGGAAGGCCGTATTTACATGAATCCCTGAGCCAAATGTGTTAGGTCTCCTCAGACTCCTAGGCTGTTGAACTAAGAAAGGATGATGAACTATTCTAGCATTGATTGGTCATATTCATCTCATGGCTTTGAAGTTTGGTTAATGAAACATGGTTTGATGGAATTAGAGGACTCACTGGACTCTGTACATAGTCTTTTGGTATTGAGGTTTTGTTCTTGAGATTCTTATCCAGAATTTCTGCCAGGGAAGAGTACGCTAATTTTTCTCAACTGTCACTCCTCATTCTCTTATAGTTCTAAGACTGATTGGAAACTAGACGTGGTGGCATGGCTAGGAAGACCCACCACTAAAGAGGTGCACAGAAAAGGACGGGAAAATCATCCACTTGCCCCAACCATACACCTGAAATACAGCAAGGTCAGAGGATACTATTGAAATCCCAGAAGTCAGAATAGCCAGAGCTCCTCTAACCAGAAAAGCTGTTGACAGAACTAGGGCTTCTTATTCAGCTGGGAAGCCACTGGTTACTCAGCAACGTTGGTCTTCAAACTGCTTTTTCCAGTAACTCTGGAAGCTCATGGTATCCACCTACCCCACACTGCCCCTTGATTTCCAAGACAGAATTTAGATCATGATTTGTAAAGAGTTACCTCTTGTTCTTTCTTTAAAACAATGAAACAATACTGGGGAAATAAAAGACTAGTGATAGGAGGGTGGCAAAGGCTAAAATAGGCATTGCACACAGTGAGGAATCAATGATTGTTGTCAGTTAATGGATGATGTGGGAGAGAAAGCAAAGACAAAGCTACGCTGACTCATTCCTGCTGCATTTTGAAATTACTCCAGTATCAAGTTTGAGAGCATCACTGATCCCTGAGATTCAAAGCATTTCCCTTCAACCTTCTAGGAGTTTGTACAGCCTTATAAGTAGGACTCGTACATTTTTATTCCCTAGATAGTGTTTCTCTTTGCCTTTCTCTAGGTCTGCAGTATAGTTACCCCCATCCAATGGGCTGAACTCTAGGCTGGTGACCTGAGGAACAGAAGCTAACATACTCTAGTACCATATTTTCCGGCGTATAAGACGACCCCCTAATTTTAGAGTTAAAACATAGGTTTAGGCCTATATTCGCTGTATAAGACTACCCCTCACTTCCGAGGCTGCAGTCTTATACAGCGAATATAGGCCTAAACCTATGTTTTAACTGTAAAATTAGGGGGTCGTCTTATACGCCCGGTTGTCTTATATGCCGGAAAATACGGTATTAGTATGGCTGGTGTTCTTAGTACTTTTACACATATTAGTGCACTTGCTGCTCCCAGCAATTTTTAGGGGTTGGCAGTATTATTATAATATTCATTTTTGCAGATGAGGAAACAGAGGAATGGCAAGCCTAAGTGGCAGATCTGTGAATCCAACCCAGCTAGCCTGGCTCCAGAATCCATGCTTTTATCATGATAATGGACTCCTCAGTGTGGTTCAGGGCATGTGGTCCCGCCAGCAGGGTAACTGGACTGTCTATGTGATACCATAGTTTGCTGGGGGATGTGAGGGCCATAAGGCTAGGAATATATTTCCTGGATTCCTCCTGGGGAGATGATGGCTAGGTGAACAGCCAATGAGACTTCCTACTAAAGAGAACTATGCTAGAAAAAAATGTGGTGCAGTAGAAAAGTACTGGACGTAGAACACCAAAAACAGAATGACTGAAGACTGATGTAACTGCAGTAGCGTCTGAAGATGGCCCCGATTAACTGAGTCTCCTGGTATTCATGCCCTTGTGTAGCCCTCCTTGCCCCTGTGCAACAGTGAATCTGGGCTGGCCCTGTGACTTGCTTGAACCAACACAATGCAGTAGGAACGACACTATGCCAGGTCTGGGCCCAAGTCTTCAGAAGGGCTAGCAGCTTATAGTTTTGTGCACCATGTGCAAGAAGTCCAGCTACCTGGCTGGAGAGAGAATGTGGAGAAGCCACATGGAGAGTCCCAACTACGCTGGCTGAGCCCAGCCTGCCAGCTGTTCCCTCGCCAACATGCCAGGCATGAGCGTGGGCCATCGTGGACAGTCTGGCCCTGCTCAGCTCCCAGATGATTGCTGATGCAGCCACCTTCACATGGAGCAGAGGGACTGCTCAAATGTGCCTAGCCAGTCCACAGAATCAGAGAAATAACATGTTGTCATTTGTAAGCCACTAAGTTTTGGGCTGATTTGTTATAGAGCAATAGGTGACTGAAGCAGTAACGTAGCAATAAGTTTTCTTCTGACATCTTGAAGTGTGAAAACCAAATCATTTTTGAAAGGTGGAAAGCACATCTATAAAAATTCTGACAAGTTCAAAGATCAGAAGGACCTCTCATTATTAGGCCCACATAGGCCTGAGCCTGGTGATTTTAATTCTGTGAAATTTAACCAGCAGTGCCTAAAATGGGGCTCAGAGAGCAGGCTTCTCAAACTCAGGTGTGCGTACAGATCACCTGGGGATCATGTTAAATTGTAGATTCTGATTTAAAAGGTTAGGGGTGGAGCCCAAAATTCTGCAGGTCTAACCAGCTCCTAGGTGATGCCCATGTAGCCGAACCCAAGTCCATTAGCAAAGTTTTAGCAAACACAGGGCTGGCTGGGTTGAAAAATGAGGCTTCTTCCCCATTCCGAGTGGCCAGCAACTCACCTTCAGGCAGTAATAGCCCACAACACAGACTAAAGAGATGATGGTGTGGATAATTGCCAGGGCCCGCAACGTTGGCGCCATATACCCAGTGCTCTCCTGCAGGACAAAGAAGACCATTGCTTCCTCCTCTTCCTCCTCATTAAAGGAATGCCACAGGTTTGCAACGTCCTCTGCGTCTTCTTCTGAAGGTTCTTCAGTGACCTGGCCCAAGAAATTCACTCTCTTATTAACATCCAAAAGAGCCTCTGCCACTGGGCTGTCCCCACACACTTTATATTGTTGGTCTATGCTGCGTAAATAGTACTGACTCAGCATCCCTTGCTGAGTGAATGAGGTGTTTGGGTGACTTCTTCCTAGGAGTCCCCAGTATCTCTAATAAATGCAAAAAAATAAAAAATAAAAAAAAAAATTGAGACAAAACCCGTCTCTTAGAAAAAAAAGCCAAAAGTGTGTTGAGGGGTGTTTTAATCTGTGTTAATCCCTGTGCCTCAGGAGGAGCTTAAGACACAAACATGACATGCACAAGGGCATGCATGCACTCAGCATTTTCAATTCTTCCTTAGAGGCCACTGAAACTCGTGGCTTCAGTTGCCATTCTCACACAGATGACTCCCAAATCTACATCTCTGAGGCTTGCATCCTGCAACTCCACTGTCTCCACCTGGATGCTGTCTGCAGTCACTTCAACCTCCGTATGTTTAAAACAAGTATCGCCTCATCCCTTGACAGACTCGCAGTTTTCTTCTACAGGCAACAGAAGCCATTGGCTTGTCAAGTGGAAGGTAGATGTGGGTAAAAACATGTTTTATAAAAATTAGATTGGTGGTTTTGGATAGGAAGGGAGAGAGGCAAGAGATAGAATAGCCAGTTAAAGTCTATGTCAAGAATCCAAGGGGGAAGCCGGGATGGCTCAGTGGGTTAAGCGCTCACTTTGCAGCGCCGGGGACCCGGGATCGAATCCCGGCCCATGCGGACCCATGTGCTGAACTGGGGAGTGCCCCCAGTTCAGTTCTCTCCCTGTCTCTGTATCTCTCTCTCTCTCTCTGTCAAAAGCAATTAAAAAAAAAGTCTTTAAAAAAACAAAAGAATCTAGAACCTATTGATTCATGAATTTATGCCACAAGTGCCTACAGTATATGAGACCCACTTACCAATGGTCAAAATCTTTAGCGTGATTATCCAGAAACCAACTCCTGGTTTCTTCCTTATTAATTCTTCCTTAATAGTCATTCTAACATGTGGGCCAATTGTGATAGCTCTCTGTGACCTTATTCTTCAAAGAAAGACCTATATTTATTACCCATTTTGGAATACCTCATAGCTCCTAATACAGGATCTAGGACATAGTAGATGCCCAACAAATATTTGGAGAATTTATTAAGTAATGAATAGAACAAGCCTGAACTATTGGAATAGTGCCCTGATTGGCTTTCCTGGTAAGCAGTCTCTCCATTCTTCCCATGGCTAAAGAGTATGTATACTTTTTAGAAGCCAATTTCTTATAAATTTCTTTCGGTATTAGTTGCTCTAATTCCCATTACTTTTTGTTTTTAAGTATATAGTACAATTAGCAAATAAATCTCTGAAGCGTCACCTTGTAAAAGAGCAGGATGAAGTTGATAGCGAAGGCTACGAACAGAGCAAGGAACCTCAGGTTGTAGAAATTCCTGGCCAGGTAGTGCTGAAAAGAAAAGGACAGACAGAAGTCGAAGAGCTTTGGAAGGGAGAGACCTTCAGTGTCTCACACAGATCTCTGGTTAGAAGTTCACACAGGACTAGGACTACTCTTAGGTAACCTCTTCTACGACAATCCTGGCCTTCTTATGACTTAGTTGGGGGAGGAACCAGAAATGGCTTAAAACAATTGCTTAGAATGATGCTCAAAGGAGCCCTACTCCAGCTATTCCTCAGGGAACCAAACGTCTAAATGTGCCACCAGCAGAGGACCATTAAGGGTGGGTGTGCACATACGTGCGTGTGTGCACACGTGTGCCTCAAGCGGAACCTAGCCTATCTGGAAATTATGAGTGACTTAGGTTCACAAAAGAGCCCTGCAGTGTCCACCCCACATGAAACCAGACGGTGGTCCAGAGTCGATGTCCCTTTGTAAGTCACAATCCCAGAGCCTCTGGGTCTCCCCTCAGGGAGCCCCTTTCCCACTCTCACCACCTGTTACGTGGAAACGTCAGCACCCGAGGACAGGAATGGGAGCTGCTGGGGGAAAAGCTCTGGACCTCTCTGTGGGGGGCTCTCACCAGTGCTGCCGGGGAAGGTGTCCTGGCTATGAGTAACTTGCCCTCTGTGGGCAATATGTCCGAAACACTATCACAAGCTATGCCAAGGGCCGACAGCATGCAGAATAATGGAGCTGGTGAGGACGAGTGTAAGAACCTAACCTAGCCTAGAGGACTCTGCACGCCAAATGATCCACGACTTCTGAACTCGGGACGGGGATTGACTAAGTCTGCACATGACACAGATAGGACCAGCTGGAAAGAGGGGTCCCGCTCGCTTGGAGAGAGCACAGGCCAGAGAGGGTATCCGCTGCTGGGCAGAGGAGCTGGGATGCTTGGCCTTTTTCAGGCTATGCTCTTTTTCTTTTTTCTCCGACACAAAAGGAACAGGCAGATACACGAGAAGAGGAAAAGGAGGAATGAGAAAGCCAGGAAGCATAACTAACCACATGATGAAACAAAATCGGTGGCCACTTCGCTGAAGCCTGCCCGGGCCTAGAGTGCTTACCAGCAACTTGGTCTGGTAGATTTCCAGCCCTTTAAAGAAATTGGCCATGAAGGCTTCAGGCTTCTCCACTTTCTGGCCACGCCTCCGCTTCTTCTTTTTGGTTGATTCTGCCCACAGGGCCTTGGCTTGCTCTTCTTCTCTGGCTATGTCCTCCTTTTCCCCATCTTCCATGCTGCAGGAACAAGAAACCCACTCACCATGGAGGGTTGAGGGAGACCTGGTCCAGACAGGGAGACTGACCAAGAGAAATCATGTAATTATTGCTTGGGGGTGGGAACCTCAGGACTTTATCCAGTGCCTAGATGTCAACTTTGTATGTAGTGAGTGGTGCCCACTTTGATGAGCCACAATCTAGGTGTACATCAGTTATAAATAAGTTTGTAGTCTTATAAAATAAGCTTAACAACCTTTTCCCTCCAGAAAAGTTGTCCTTTAGTTTTTAAGACTTTTCTTCTTTGAATTAGCAATAGTACCTGTCCTTCTAAGTTTCTGGTAGGAATTAAATGAGATACTGTATAAAAGATCTTAGCACAGGGCCTGGCATGTAGTAGGCATTGGATATATTAGATATCATCATTAACATTATATGCAGTTGCGGGGATGCCGGGATGGCTCAATGGATTTAGTGCTCATCTTGCAGCCCCAGGGTCCGAGGATCAAATCCTGGCCCCAGCCCATGCGGACCCATATGCTGAACTGGGGTGTGGCCCCAGTTCGGTTCTCACCACAGCGAGCTCCATGTGGGAGGCCCCTGCCCATTTCCTGCCCTGTGCCCACCTGTGGACTGAAACTATGTAGAAAACCAATGATGTGCAACTATGGAGACTGCTCTGGGCTCTCCCCCTTCTGTCTGTCTTTCTCTGTCAAAAACAATAAATCTTTAAAAGTAAAACAAACAAAACATTATATGCAGTTGCAAAATGTGGATGTTTGACAATTTGTTTGGCCAGATGGTAAAATTCTGATCTATTAGTGGGTTTATATAGTTAATAACATTAATAGCATGTATTTATTGGATAGCTGGTGTTAAAGAAAATGTATCCAGGGCTTGCATAATATCTACTTATATTAATAAAAATCAAGTTTTTTATTTACCACAGTAATAGAATAGTAGATGCTCTTAAGAACTATCTACTATAGGATTGTGAGTGCTCAGGGCTACTGAGAACTTACTCCGCCTTCTCAGGTTCTACTTTTCCTTCTGATTCACGCGCTGCTTTCAATTCTGCTGCCTAGACAAAAACAACAGTCAGTCATGCTTTCCTCAAATCCATCAGCTCATCGCTCATAGTGATGAGTCAGATTGTTGGCTGTTTTCATCTCTTTGGTCAGAAGTCCCAAAGGCTTTCTCTCTTCACACTTCTGCTTTTCTCAGGATCATGGAGTGTAAGTGTCCTGCTACGTATCAAGCTCCTCTGGAGAGATGCCAAGACAAAGATTTCTAACTTGGAAACCCCATTGCCTTGTTATTAGTCAACTCAAAGGAAAAGCTTGTGCTAGGACACTCAGAACCCCATGGTGGTGGGGTCAGGGACACACATCCTAGTGGGTCCAATCCAGAACCCACTTCCACCAAACATGACACCTGCCTTGTCTTCAGTCCTCTTATTGCCACCCCAATCCCTCTGATAACCATTGCACTTACAATTACATTCAAGCTCCTTATCAAGGTCTACAAAACCTACATGATCATGGCCTTTTGCTCCATTCTCGTCTTGCACTAAATGACTTGTTACTTCTTATACCCAAACACTGGGACCTCATTTCCTTTCTTGGGACATTCCCAATCTTTCCCTGAAACAGGACCTTTACATTAGCCATATCCTCTACCTGGAGTATGATGGCCCTGGCTCTTTTCATGGGCCTGCCATCCTTTGGGACTTGGTTCAGATGACATTTTTCAGAAACCTCCTTGACCATCCTATATACAGTGGGGCCCACATTCCCTCTGTGCCTCATGTCCTTGTTCATTTATTTTAGCATGTGTAATAAGTGGTAATTATTTCTTTGTCGTTTTCTTCCATTCAAAGTTAAACTCTGGCAAAGCAAAAATGTTGTCTCTCCTGTTAACCAAAGTATTCCTGCATCCTCAGAACACAACCTGGCATGTAATGTAGCAGGACTTGATTGAGTCCCTATTATGTATCAAACTCTGTCTAAACCCTAAATCAGGGAGCAAAACAGTAAGCAAATTAATACTGTCAGAATGACTATGATTATAATGCTTCCGATGCTTCCTTCTCTGACTCCAAACCTCAAGAGCTTTCTCTCCTGTACATTTCTTTAGCACCTGGAATTCTTCCTTCTTAAGATACTTTGTCCTTCTACTGACTTGTGCAGTGTCTATTTTTTTCCACTAAACTATAAGGATAATGCATTTCTCCACCACTGTATTCTCAGAGCCCCCAAACAGCGACAAGCATACACTATACTAACTAGTCAATAAATATTAATGTAATGAGTGAATAAAAGTGGTATTTAGGCTCTGATCTCTTCACACTTCTCTCCATACTCTCATTAATGCTAGAACAATGCTGTGAGTTTAGATGCTGTAACAGAGGAAAACACCACTGACCAACGGTTGACCAAGAGTTGACAACCATGACCAAGGTCTGACAACCATGATCAAAGGGCTCTAAATTACTATTATCTTATTCCCTTAATCTAGTTGAAATTTCATAGGGGGTGCATCACAAGAATAAAAATACCCCAGGCATGTTCAAATTCACTGGGATGCTGTGCTAAATCATAGGACATGGTCTGGACCTTCTGGGAACCGAGTAGTACTGTTTAACAAGAAAAGTCTCCTATGTTGTGCCTGGTTTTCTGTGCTTTCAGCTCACTGAATGAACCTGTCTACCATGAGCACTGACCCAAATCACCTACTAACGTGTGGAAGCAAGGAGAGCATCACAGACTATCATGTTTAAATTGTACAATGTAAACTGAAGACCACTTAGCAATTGGACACTGAGACAACCATTTAAGTCTTGTTCTCCCCACACATGGCAAAGCTGAAATTATAAGATCAGGGTAACCATAGGACACATCATTGGCTCTTCAGAAACTGGTATTAGTACTGATTGCAAGATATAGTGGTAAGTAAGTCTTGTTCTGGGCACAAGGAAAGATGAAAAGAAATTATGCTTACCTGTGCTTTCCTTTTTTTCCGTACAGTACTCTCTAGTGTAGGGGGCTCTTCCTTGCCAATAATCTCAGAGAGGTCACCCAAGCCCACTTCTGGCCCATGCTTTGAGCCGCCTTCTTTCTTCGAGTGGAATCCAAACAGATCTGACATAATGTCTGCATCTCCCTTCTCACCCTTTATGAAGTGTACCAGTTCAGTGGTGACACCTGGCTCCATCACTTCTGCCCGCTCAGCCTCCATGGCATCATCATGGATACCAAATTGGGTTGGGTCAGGCATGTCCCCCAGGATTTTGGTCACCCTGATGTTCTTTGCCCCTTCTACCAGGCCCCCTCCAAACACTGTGTTCCAGAGGATCTGAAAGATTCCTCCCAGTATGGTGAAGAACAACTGGAATAGCCCCATGAACAACCCCCAGAAGAAAGAGAATAACACCTTTACCAGCTCCTTCACAGTCATCTTTTTCACCTTCCTGTATTGCTTCCGGAGGTTCTTCAGGGTTGCCCTCTTTAGAAAGTTGGCAATATTTCTCTTCACTGAGGTGCAGGCCATGGCAAATGCAGAGGCAGACTCAAGTGATTTCTCCTCTTCCTCTTCACTCTCAGTTTCTAATGTGTAAGAAGAATCTTCATCATCTTCCTCTTCCTCTTCCGGCCTGTCAGCTGAGTCAGATTCTGAGATCTGAGATGCTAACTGCATTTCAAAGATGGTATCCTCACAGAAGTTCACAAACAGTTCCATTTTTTCTTGTTCCCCACCTTCATTGACAACATCAAAGATGAACTGTCGCTTAGATTCCTTCACTTGGGGCTTTTCCCATTGAGTTCGACTGGATTCACTGATCTCAAAATAGACACGCTCAATTTTCTTGGCCCCACCCATAATCTCAATACGTCCTAGGTATGGTTCAAAGTAATTGAGCACACTTTCTGCTGGGTCCAAAAGACACTTAAGGCGAGAATCATTTGGCATATGCTCGGAGAGATTTGTCAGCAACACTGCCACATTAAACCCTATGTCCTTGGCTGGTTCATGGAACCGGTCCACAAAATCAATGTAATTAAACATGTCATTCTCATCAGCTTCCACACATGACAGGAGAAAGTCAATCTCTGACTGTGCGTACTGTTTTTGCCCTTCCATGGCCTTCTGGAATTCTTTTTTGGAGATAATCCCTTTACCATCGGGGTCATATTCTTTGAAGGTATCTGAGCTGGTTAAGTCCTTAAGTTTCAAGAACATGTCAAAGAATTTCAAGATCATTTCTACATTGGTAGATGACTCTACCAGTGTGTCAACCATCTGCTTGCCAATAGTTCCATTTACCACATTCCCTGTGAGGCAGGTTCAAAAAGACATACAAATACATCAATAAACCCAAGCCGTTGTGTAACTGGTCAGGTAGCTATTTTTAGAAGACTTCTATGCCAAATCAGTCAGCTCTTTTCTGACTGCAAGGGTTTGGAAATGGGCAGGAGGGAGCAGCAAGCCATAAAGACTACACCACTACGAGCCAAGGGGGGAAGAAATGAAGGGAAGAAAGATGGCTACACCAGTGCCTTTGATCTAGCCTAGGGCCTGGGAAGTGCTTTCGTTATCAAGTTTTGGGAACACACAGGGATAAGTGGTATCCCTCTTATCCCCTTAGCCCTAGGAGGGTGCCCCACTAGATGGCTGGCATACACACTGGCAGCCAGATGTTTTGAAAAGCAATGGGGAGAGGGAGAGGATAGGGAAGAGCAAAGCTTGGTGGTTTTCCCCAGTTCATTCTGGCTTTCCTATTGACATAAAATGAGCTGGTTTCAGGCTTTGTCCATCAGACCATGTGCCCCTCACTCATTTTTTGTTGCTGATAATTTGGCTTTCTAACCAGTGTCTTCTGGCATCAATGACCTGCCAGAAGGTACAATCTGTGTGGTTAGTACGGTTAGTGCTCAGACCAATTACAGTTGTGTGAATGCCTAGTTATACCAAACAGCCCAACCTTCCAGGAGGGACAGAAGCATCACCACCATGTCCTGAAGGAGATCCAAGAGTTCCTTCAGCAGCTCGATCTGACTGGAATCCTAGAACAGAAACAGGAGATAGCCCTGAGCTATCTGACCCCTCAGCAAAGTTCAGGGCAGTGAGCAAGAAGAGCCTGCTCTGGAAAGGTTGGTGAAGGCTGCATCTGTCTCGGGAATGAGCCCCCTTCTCACGGTGAGTGTGGGTGTCATGTCATCCACTGTCTGCAGTACTGGGAGGCTCATTGTCGCAGGGATTGGCCCACAGCACTGCTTTCTATTCTTCCTTTTTATTAGCACAACGTGGGAGATACACCACTTGTCCAAAGCTATGGAACAACCCAACCCACCAAAGAGTATTTAGGTATGTATCTCTAGTAGTTTACATTGTTGCTGTTTTTTGTTTTTTTTCTTAAATACTGGATAAACACAAGTAAACTTTTTGGGAATGCTATTGCAATCCATTTTAAGGTATCAAAATTATAATCACCAAGTGGGTTCTCTTCTTCTTCTTTTTAAATGGGTTAATTTCAGTTCTGGATTAATTTGGGTTCTCCTGATTCAAGTTGGTGGTGATCTGGGTGTCCCTGGTCCCTTATATTATTGTTCTATGTTATATAGTTGAGGCGCTGCCTCTGGGTAGTTTTGATACTAGTTGGCTGAGTTTCATTTTAGCACTGCAGATCAGGCATCACCAAGTTAGCACTGTGCTTTATACCCTGTGGCACAGAAGGGGAGATTAAAAAATGCATCTGGGCCACACTTCTTTAACAGACTCACTCTCTCTCACAAAGACATAGTTCTTTGTCTATCTAGTCCTGGAAATTTCAGAGGGATTTCATGCTACCATTGGTGTGTGTCATAGCTATATGCAAAATAGAAGTGCAGACGATTAGAGCTGGAAGAGCCCTCAGAGATCATCTATTCTGACTTCCAATATTTTATAGATAATGAAACAAAAACTGGAAAAGGGAAATGACTTCCTGAAAGTCACCAGTGAGGAGGTGGCAGGACCAGGCTCTCATCTCTGGAGCCTCCACACCACATTGCCCAGGCTGGGCTGACACAGGACTCAATCAGCTGACGTAGTATTGCTGAATCAGCAGCCCTCCCAAGAACTCTCTCCTCCCATAAGGCCAGAGTCAAAAGGGGAAAAATGGAAGGGTTAAATAGCACATTCCAGAAAAGAGGAGGCAGATGTGACAGCCTTGAAATTTTTAGGTACACATTATTTAAATTAATGCTGCAAATGTTATTCTAATCAGCCTGAAACATCCTGAAGTTCTCCCTCATGTGTTGCCATGGAGAGGTGATCAACTTCTACATACACTGCATTTATTTGTTCATAATGGAATGCTCTGAGCACTTCCAATTCATCTTGCCAGAGAGATGGGGAGTGAGAAGAAAAGGCAGAGATGGGGAGGGAAAGGGAAGCAAAGGTAAGAGAGAAGGGATATGTGAATTAAAAAGAGACAGACATTTGACAGGTCAGACAAGGCTGGTAGATTGCTATAAAAAGACAAAGCAGTGACAAAGAAGCCAAAGGGATTAGCGTTATAAACAGCAAACGTTGAGGCGATTATGAAAAGGATAGGTTGGTGGGACACAAGGAAGGAAGCTGCATCCATGCAAAAGCCTGTCTGGGGGCATTCATTTCTGTCTCCCGTTCAGACCCATGGTTTTAACAGTGAGACCAAATCCACCTGGCTTTTTCAGCCATTGGTTCAAGCAGCCATATCTACAACGGGAATACCAAGGAGTGGAAACTGACTGAGCATTTCACATCGACGACTCATGGGGGACAGGCCACAGTACCTGAGAGAGTTTCATCTGCATGTTAGCAAATACATGGAGGAAGCCGACTACCGCGTCCCACAGCCTGCTGTGAGCCAGGCTCTGCTGGTTCCCGATGCAAGGGCCCTGTGGAGAGGCGGACACCCTTATCTCACTTACACATCAGGGGCTGCTCGGAAACGTGCTTAGGAAGGGAAATGGACAGCAGCGTATATGAACAGACAGTGCTTTCCAAGTCACGTGTTTTGTGCTACTTCCCCATGAAATTACCCCCACCCCCACCCCCACCCCATCACAGGCTCCTATGTCTATCAAAAGCCACTAGGAGTTTTACAGTCCTGTGATTTCCAGAGATTTGCTTTTAGCCTCAGAATGCTTTCTTCAAGTAAAATCTTACACTGAAGAAAGTTACGTAGGAGAGTTAACTGCTCTGGTTGAAACAGGGCTGCAGGACACTCTTGCCCACTCTCATCCACACCTTGGCCTACAAGGGCTTCTGAGGAACTCAAGGGTTCCGTGGGGCCCAATGTGAAAACCAGGCCCTAGTGCACCTATGGTTATTAAGCAACGCTACATGTAAAATGCTATGGCCACATGGCTATCCAAGTAAAAACAGTTTGAATAATATTCTTAGTGCTCAGCTGCTTTTAGAATTTTCTTATCATTAACCTGAACCTCAGGCACATATAATATCATCTCTGTTTTTTGAAATCCAAACACAGAGGGATGGCAATTTACCAGTTTGCATTTTCCATGTTAATAACCTTGCCTATTTGCAAAGATGATTATATATAGAACAAATACTTTTTATCCTAAGTTCTTCCTTATAGTTTATTTTTTCTACCCTTTAATCAATTTCCAAAGCACTCTTTGATAAAAAATTTCCAAAAAAAACCTGATACTATCTCAAGGTCTAGAAAAGGCTTTATAGAATTCCCTGGGGAGAGGTGAGCAAGAGAAATATTGCCTGCATCCCTACATAACTTAAGCCTGTTTAAAAATCACTGTTTCTGTACATTTGATGTTTGATTCCTAGAAACCTCTAGATCCTTTTTGGAACAAAACCATTGTTGAAAGAAACTCATATTCATGTAAAATAAACTTTTCCTTTACTTTTCAGTTAAGTGCTCCATGGGAAATTCTGAAGATTGGAATGGGTTCTGCAGAGAGCAAATCAGATGCTTGTCAGATTTGTTCAATGATCTTCCTAGGAAGTTCACATTCTGGGAACTGAGTTTATCTCTCCGTATTCTTAACAATCCTTGGGTGACAAGGATCAATCTATCCCTTAACCCTGTATTGAGGGTGGTCAAAAAATTACACCATAGGTCGCATGTACCCGAAAGATATATTCATTACTGATATGTGCTGAAATGTAAAAAAATTTTTAAATATTGCAAATATAACAAATTATATGATTTTTAAATTTATTTTCAGTTATAATCTAGAAACTATTAAACAAAGAAATATAAAAACATAAAGAATAAAAAGTTTTCTTACCAAATAATAGGAACATGGATATAAAAAACCCCCCAAAACAAACAAAAAACCCCGAAAAAATGTCTTTAACATTAATTAATCAGAATCATCAATAGTTGGCTTTGCAAAAAGTTTGTAACAAAAAATACAAAAAAATCATGTATTTTATTACATTTGCAGTGTTTTTCCATTTTTCCCCCCATATTTTAGTACATACTAGTATGTATCTCTCAGATACACACGACCTATGCTGTAATTGTTTTGGTTGTACCTTCCAGGGTCACCTCCTTTTTAAGGTGACAGTCTTAGTTTTGTACACATTTTAATAAGCAAATATGATTTGAGTTGCCAGTTGAATCTTTAAAATATTTTTTTATAAATCAGAGGACCGTGATATGGCTACTGATTTTATAGCAAATTATGCCTGAATATTCCTCTATTCCTTTCCATGGTAGCCAGACCACTGCAGGCAATGAACAGAGAATGTTGTGAACAGGAAAAAAAAAAATGCTGCAAAATCTAGACATTCAACCTGAAATTTGCATGTAGATTTAATGGCCATTGCACATAGTTCATGAGCTTCTGAAGTTACCTTTTCCATAGAGTTAATTTCTGACAAATTAGGATGATTTCATGAATTGTTTTTAATCCCAAGACTCAAACATCATTTATCCCTTTATTCCTTCATCCTATTAATCATTTCTCTCCTCCACTCTCTACACTTACTGAATACCTATGATGTGCTAGACATTGTGCTAGACATGAAAAATTTTAAGTTGAATAAGAAGCTTTCAATCTGCAGAGAGTTTTCAGTCTGGGGGAAAAGCAAAATGTAACTGGATAAATGCAATAAAGTGTGACAATGGTATGGACAGATCACAGTGGGGGATCATAAACCATAGCTCTCAACAGAGTGTAGGTACCATCAGTTCCTATTTATAGATAAAAAATATTGTCAGTAATAGGGCTGGATGCAGAGTCCATATGTGCATCCAAATATTCTCTAGGGAACCCAGAATATGGGAATGTCAAAAATGTTCTCGTGGTTTTCAAGCATGCACTGTCGCACCTACCTGGATGTATTCCGTAAGAGAATTGAAAATCTGCTTGGTGACCGCCAGAGCTTTGGAGAAATTGTGCTGTCCAGATTCATCAATGACGTCCTTCCCTGAATAATACCAGTAGAAATCACTGATTGATTCCTAAGAACAAACAAGTAGAATTTAGTATTCCTCAGTCTTCATTCAGTGTAGCTACACTCCACGTCCTGGAAGAATACAAGACAATCCTATATCTCCATTGTCATGACAGGAGCCTGGGACTCTGTGAAGAAGCACAAAGACTGCAGGTCCCCAGCATCTTTGGAAGACAGCTGGACCTCGGTGACTACAACATAGGACAATTTATTCATAATAGAAAAGGCACATTAATGATAATAATGATTATCATCCAAATAATCATAAAAGTAGAAACAACACAGTAGTTAGCACTGTAAGTGCCAGGCATTGTTCGGAGCACGTTACACATATTAAACTTCTCAATCTTAATTGTCACCCTGTGAGATGGGTCCTGCCCATTTTATAAATGAGAAAACGAACACAGGGAAGTTAAACAGATTGCTCCAAATCCCAAACTGTTAAGTGGCAGAACCAGGATGAAGAATCAGCAAAGAGAAAAGAGAACCCTTTCTTAAATTTGCATTGATTTTCTTATTATTTGAATTTCCTTTCAAACAAACCAAGTGACTTCTCAACACTAGGAACTTGCAGACTCATCTCATCCCCACCACTTTCTGGAACTCTTCTAGTGAATAATCTGTTCTCATTCACAGGTTGTTTTATAGCTCTGGGGCATTGTGACTAAGTTTTCACTGGCAAAACTCAAGTAAACCAGCATTTTATAATAGAAGAGTGGCATTTAACTACACTTCGCACTTCAATCTTCAAACATATGAGGGGGGACCCTCAAAAGAACAGGAATTATCTTGTGGAGGGCAGGCCCCTTTTGTACCGACTTTCCCCGTGAGGTGAGTTCCTAGGAACCCATCTGTATCGGTGTACCAGTTGGTGGTGGTGTGAGAGGCTACATTCGGCTTCAGTAAATTTTTTTGGTAGAGTCTTTGAACGCGTTTGCCCATTTCATGATGGGTGACTTACAAGAATCATGTGCAGCATGACAATGCATCTGCCCACACTGTGCTGAGTGTTGAGCAGTTTTTGGCCAAAAATGGCATTGTTTAGTGCCCCACCCGCCTCTTCACCTGATCTGGCTCCAAGCGCCATTTTTTTGTTTTCCAGATAAAAAATGTTTTCAAAGAGAAAGGTTTTGCTGATATGGAAGAGGTGAAACAAAAAAATCGCAAAAGCACTGGGAGGCTTCAAAATAAATGAGCTCAGAAACTGTTTTGAGCAGTGGAAAAAGTGTCTCGGGTGTATTGCATCAAATGGAGAGTACTTTGAAGGTGACTGAAGATTCAACATGTAAGAATAAACACACAATCTTTTATAAATTCCGTATTTTTGGGGGGTCTCCCCTTGTACAAACACACATTTTAGGTATCGCAGTTCCTCGAATAACATTTTGTTCAATGTCATTAGTGTATGACATTGATGAGATGTCCTAGGAACTTATCTCTTATTTACATCAATTAGCCTATGATAAAGTTGGTTTCACTACGTGTTGTTTCACTTAAAGTCGCAGAACCTACAGACAACATTAAGTCAGGACTTACTGTATTTGACTTCCCATAAGTGTATGGACATAGGTTACAATACCTTCCTTACTGGGGGGCTGGACTGTATCCTGGGCCCTCTCTGACCCCATGAAAGTACACCTGACATGCACCACCATCTGTGGTCCACTCACCTGAAGACGCAGAAGGTAGTCCACAGTGCTGATGATGACGTTCACAGTCGTGGTGTTGCCCATCTGAGTCCGCAGGAAGTTCTGAAAGTCTGACAACACCAGGGCTGGGTCAGAGCCCATCCCTGTTGCTTCTAGGGAGCCAGTCATGTTCTCTTGGCTAACCCAGAGGAGGCATACTATGTGAAAAGCTGTACAAGGGCACCCTGCTTGGGTCGTGGTAGACCCTGAGGACAGAGCTCTGTCCTGAGCCCTCCCATCCCAGTGTCTCTAGAAACTGGACCCAGTGAGCCCTGGGGACTTGACAGAAAGGGCTGGGTGATCAGTTTCACCATCTGAAGACTTTGGATGTGATTTAGTCTGAGTGGCACTAAATAACATTAGCTCTGAGTTAAAAGGTAATTTTTACATAGGGTTTCTTATTAAGAATTAATTAACTGTTGTCCTTCAGGTAGCGACTGGTTGTGTTGAATGTGGCATCCTGAACTGAATCTTAATGTTGCACGTGGATGTCGTTTTCCCTGGACAAATCAATCTTACCATTGTTATGACCTTCACAAAGTAACTGTAGGAATCTAAAGAGATCTTGCGTAAACTCGTCATTCTGGAGTACTTTTTCACCTTGAAAACAGAGAACACTGGTGAGTGTTTGTTTGCTTCTCAACATAGAACACCTTCCAAAGCAAATGAATGCAAAGATGGCACAGGAGCTGTATCAGAATGGTTTGCAAAGGGAATTTTGGGTGAATGCTGATAAACCTGATGAACTCAAAACTGAAGCTGCAGAACATAATGGACAACAAAGCTAAAATATTTAGCCCCAGGATGCATTTGTAAGGAAAACAACCAGGCTAGTGGCAGCAATGGTTCAGTCTATAACCCATGCTCTATAAACGGAAGACTCTAACTAAGCATCAAACTGCTGAGTTAAGCTTGACATGCAACCACCAAGCCTACGATGTGGTGGAACAGAGGCAATTAAATTGGGTCCCTTAGGATGCACACATGGTAGGAACTTTGGCCAGAAACTCACACTTACCCCGCTCACGAACAATGACTGGTGATAAGAGAAAAACAGAATACAAAGTAAGAAAAACACAACCATGATAAATTGTCTTTAGCTAAGGCTGGCTCTGTGAACACATCCGGACAAAATGCTGGTTTTATCAAAGCTACCAACGAAAACAGTTTGCTGAAATGGAGCATGTCCTTGCAGATTAAGAAGTAAGCGGGTGCTCTCACCAGAAATAGTTAAGGTTTTAATCAGGAAGAGCGTGGCCTTCACATTCATTAGTCACTTACGTGTTCCTTCCTCAGTAACCATCCCCAGGCCTTCAGCTTTATTCTGCCTCTCAAATGCATTCAAATCAAGGACACTTGTAATAGACAAAAAAGAAAAGAAGAGTCAGGGCTACGCACACTGGGAAAATGAATTTCTAACGTCAGTGTACCTATTGACTAAGAATCCTTGTATTATAAAGGCAACATATCACATTGTGTTTGAAAGTCTTAACAGTTCCCGGGGTTTGTGCTAAGCAGTGTTGCCCAAGGATGCCTGGAGCTCACAGACCTTGCCACATGCACGGAGAGGATCAGAAACACTATGGTTACTATCATTGTCTGCCCAGTTTGAGTCCTTGCTTATGGATGAATGTTTAGTATAAGGGCTTCCTGAATAACAAAGAGGCAATGTGTTTCTAAGACCTTTCAAGGTAAAGTTTGCGTTAAACTGCACTAGTTAGTGTTCACCTCCCACATTTCCCAGCATTCTCTGAGGATCACAAAGAATTGTTGCTTTTAGTACTTAGGATGAATGCTGATGGAGAGAGCTACAAAGTTCCTGATTTTGAAAGGCCATGTCCTAGGATTCTTGCTATTAGTCAGGAGCCAAACAGTAGGTGAGAATAAGCCTTCTGGAGGCCCTGGTGTCCCTAGGAGGACCTGTGACAAGTTGGCCTTCATTTTTGTCCCCCCTCTCCTCAACTTTTCTAGTCATAGTTGCTATCAAATTCTACTTAGTCAACAACCCCTAGTACGACCACAAAGCTTAATAATGAGGACACTGTATGACCGTATTATTTCCAAATGGGGCTCACTCTATTTCTTTAACAGATTCTAACTCCTTCCCCAACCTCAAGTTTCACAGAATAGAAGAACATAGGTCTCACAAGAATATAGCTCTCAGGGAAGATTTTGGCTGAATCTATTAAGATTCTGCAAAACCTTGCCTTCCTTTTATCATTGGCCAAAGGAAATGACCACCAGATAGGAAAGACATGAGGGAAAAATCCAGCAACTCTTCCCCCTTTTAGGACTCACACACACTCTGTAGTTTAGATGAATTTTAATTAGAAAACCATGATAATTCTTATTGCCATCTTGTTGCTTCTTGCCAGATCCTGCTGGAAAAAGGGCCTGTTCATTAACAAAATTATCCTTCTATTTTGGTTTTGCTGTCACAGGAGGATAATATGGAAACAGGACATTTGGACGTAGCTGCTTTGAAGCAGGAGATAATCCATGCAGCTGACATTTCTGACCCTGTTTCAAATGTTTTAATTTCTCTAAGGCTTAAATGTTTTACACATATGTATTATTTGTATAATCAGAAAAAAACCACTAAAATTTCTTAAAACTTGTTAGAACTCAGCTGGCCTCTTAAGGGTATGTCACCTGTCCCTCCATTATAAAGGCGTTTAGCAATATTAAGTATTACAGACTACCAATAGAAGTCTTAGGAATTTGAGAATTTCATGAGCAACAGGCAAGTGAATTGCCTTGATTTTTGCCATCTGTGAATCCACATGTACTATTTTACCTTCAGTGAGTCAGGTCTGGCAATATTACATTGTCTTTTTCTAAGAAAGGTAATAAACCAACTGGCTGTCAGTGGAGGAGAAAATAGAGATGAGAACAAGGGATTATATTGCAGCTCAAATATGCTCCCTGCAACCCTGAGGTACAATATTTACCCAATCATATAAAGGTAGCAAAATCATGAAATCCACCTAAAGAATGTCCATCCTCCAAATTTTCAAACAGAAAACCTAATGTTCCATTTTAAAGAATACTAACTGGAGGAAAATGAGCTAATTATAATTATAACTTTGATTTCTCTCAGGATGAGTTGCAGACTGTTTAAAATACTGACTGTTTAAAATACTGTTTAAAATGTGAATCTTAGAGAATAAGCGGACACTTTTCTTAGAAAGATTTCTTGGTCATTTCTGAAATAAGCAAGTATGAATACCTCAGACTTTTGGTTACGGATTGTTCCTTTGTCAGAGAGTTCAGCCATGAGGGGAGGCTTATGCAACTTGGTAATATAAATGGAACATTTAATGTTTTCCTTTTTAGGCTATGTCAAGATGTTCTCATGTTAGGATACACATCAAAATGGGTGTGTCAAATTATGTACCCACCAAAATACCTATTCAGGCTCAAAGATTAGTTAAGGATAAAGATGAACGAAGTGTCTAATGGGTCTAATAAAACATAGCTTTGAGTCATAGTGACGTATTCTTCTTTTTCAACTCTTTTCTGGTTTGATTTTCATGAGCGTATATGTTTAGGAGAAATTCACACTTCTGAGGATAATATTGTAACAACAAAAAAAGGTGAGAAAGATTAAAAAGCCAAACAAATGGTGCGTGTGTGTCTAATGGAGGTTATATTTTCCCCTCTGAGTACTATCTGAATATCATCCTGAGGGCTAGAAGAGCAATACCCATCCTCTTTACTTCCTAAAGCAGGTGATTTCTTTCTCCATAATTCCATGATATGTCAGTTTATGTTGTGGCCTCCCTGTCCCATTTCCTTTTTCCCTTGAATAGTGAAGAGTTTTAAAAAATGCTGTGGGTGGTTTTCTCTTACTTACCTGCAAGACTGCATAAGACCAGAAAGGCTTTGAAAGAATCCAGCATCCTTTTTCTCCTTTAGGTAATCCAACATTTTCTGTAAGGGAGACACATTTTTAAAAGGAAAAACAATGAAAACTAGGCCACAAGAACTGACTCTCCTATTGTAATGGGGAAATGGCAAGTCCCAGCCATGCAGGCACCCTGAGTCAGATGCAGGGCAGTGCTTGTGACTGGGGTAAGCATCAGATAGATGCTTACCTACCTGTAGATGAAACGTGACACGTGTCTGAGCCCCACCCTCTACTTACAGAGCCAGAATCATGTAGGGTGGACATTTTATAAAGGCCCACTGGTATTTCTGCTAGGGCAGTGTAGCACATCTATTTTTTTTTTACTAACTTTTTCTTTTTTTAAGATTTATTTTATTGAGAGAAGGTGTGTATGTGTGTATGTGTGTGTGTGTGTGTGTGTGAGAGAGAGAGAGAGAGAGAGAGAGAGAGAAGTGGGGAGGGCCCAGAGCAGTCTCCATAGTTGCACATGATTAGTTGTGACATGGTTTCATTCCACACAGGTGGGGCTGTGTGGGGCAGGGACCGAACTGGGGCCTCCCGCATGGGAGATGAGAACCTTCACCTATATTGCAGTGAATACCAGTTGCACCACAATTCAGCATATGGGTTTGCACGGGCTGGGGCTGGGATTCAATCCCCAGACCTTGCAGTTGCAAGGCATGTGCTCAATCTGTTGAGCTACCCCGGCATTCCAGTATTGTACATTTTTGACATTCATACATTTACTGTTTGAAGCCTCTTATTTAGGAACAAGCACTAAGACTATGACCTAGTTGCTGAGGTACAATCTGAACAGTTTGTGCAATAAATTTAACACACTGAACAGGAGCTTAGCCAGGAATGAGCCTCCCTGAGAACTCAGTATCTCTTTCAAAATCAGGCTTCGTTTCCTTTCTTTTCTGTTACTGAGAAGGTAGGAACTTTGTCTGGCATACTAAAATGTTTGTTTCTTTGTTAAAAAGCAAAACAAAACAAAGCAAAACAAGGCCCTACAAGAAAATCAACTGATGGGGTGATGATGGATGAGTACAAAAAATGAGGCGTGTCTTAGAAAATAGCAGTACTTAATGAGAAATTTGTTTGGGATGAATTAAACACTGTGAAAAATTATGTTCCACAATGATAGCTATGAACTTGGAGATTCTCAGAGGCCCTGGAATATAACCCTCACAAATGCCAAGAGTCTTTGAGATGTCACTTTCCTATGCACAGAGATGCTTTTTGCCACAGCCTAGAGCACTCAGGAGACAGCAGTACATTCCTATCTTCTGCAGCCAGTTCCAGTCAGATCACTGAATGAATTCCATGTGCCAGACAGTGCGTTATGTGTGTCTGTGTGCTCTCTCATTTAACGCATGGTGGCAGGGGTTTTGATTTACATTTACTCACCACTACACTCTCCACCCCTAGAACATAGCCTGGCCATAGTGCATAGTCAGCAATCGCTAAACAGTTCTGAAGGAATGAACAAATAACAGGTACCATACGTGGGATTATAACCCCACATAACTGATCAGGCTCCTTGCTCACAATAAGGCAGCTAATTAAGTGAAAAGATTGAAATAAAAATTTAAGGCTTAGAAAACTACCTCTAGAGCATATTTGTGCAAAAGAATCATTTAATGATTAAAAAACAACAACATTTTTCTCTTTGAACCCTGGGTAAACCCTCCAAGTCCACGTTTGTCCTGTTGACTCTGTGTTCCCAGCTACTGATATAATTGGCCACTAGGGACCAAGACCAAGAAAGGTGATTTGGGGTGGGCCCCTTGTCAGCAGAGTCAACCCTTCCTCCCTGAAGTGCGACAGGCATCAAATGGGAACGCCCCAGGTAGTCGGCACTACCTCCTGTGAGTCCGTTACCTGCTGCACACCGGCATTGCCTCCATTCAGGATGGCGATCCCCAGCTTCAGCGTCTCCACCACCATGGGGCTCATCTCACCTGCCGTGGTGAAGAGTCCATTGAATCGCCAAGGAAACAGAAGGGAAAATGCACCCACTGGGCTTTATCAGGCCTCTCTAATAATGCCTTCCTGTCACTGTGGGACACCTCTGTGGTAGTTCCAGGGCCCCACCCAGAAACCACGGGGGCCACCTTTGCTGGCGCTGATCATCTGAAGGACCATCTCGGCGGCTCCACGCTCATGCAGCCGAGCTTGCTGATAGAGGGTTTTCTGCTTTTCCATTTCTTTCTCCTGGAAAAACCACACAGGGAATTCACACTGATGAGGTTTAAGTTGACAGGGACCATCTTTACCTGCCTAAGGAAGGCGACACACATAAAGCAGATCTCTGAGCTTTATTTTCTGACGTCACCCAGTTATCCAAAACTGACTATTGGTAATGCACTCATATTTGGATGATGAATTTTCCACCTTTGGTACTGAGAGGAAATAGTCCATTTCCCTTTTATACTATGATTATAGGAAGTGATTCCCAGATTCAACTGTGTTTGTTTCCAATGTTCTGTCATACAAGGAAAACTGCCTAGAAGTCAACTGAAGTATACCTGTGAATGCAGAGACCGCCCACTTGTCTAGGATGTTCAGACCCATTAACAGGGACTCTATTAGATATGGAACTATAACTATAGTCACTTTCCCTGTAGCACAATTTATGAATAAAACAGTACAAGTCAACTACTATAGTTTTATCTTGGGAGATTCAGGGTCCTGCACTGCCTCCAAATAAAATTTGCTATTCTTACATTTGCAGAATAGTTGTGCATAAACCATCCCAGTGGCTCCACTGCCTTGCATTTTCGTTGCTGAATATTCAAATTTGCCCTTCTCTGGCCTATTAACTGTCACGTTTGGGTAGAAGTAGAAACGTTCCCAGAAGAACAAACACAGTGGGGCGCTCTGCCGACTGGCTGCCTGCTACGTTTCATCAGGTAGATGGCAGAACCACAGCTAGTGGATGTGCTTTCTCCAGGCTGATGTGTACGTTTGCCATCAGATGCTCACGTGGTTGCCACACCCACCTACGCAGGCCCTGTGGCTAGCTTTGGAGGCGGGCCCCATCTTCAATCTTAGTGAAAACTTACTTCGAATGTTTTTTCCTTGTCTTCCTCTTCATCGTCCTCCCCACTCTGACAGCTCTTGATTCCATGGAGCAGGGAAAGGAGGAGACAGACAGTCAAATGACAGGCAACCATAATAAAGAGGACTGTTCTACTAGGCAGGGGCCGGGGACAGGATGTAATTCACAGGCACCTCAAGACCTTAGCACTTTGTAAAACCAAGAACAGTTAGACTACTGCGGGGCAACACTATACTCTAAGGCCATCTTTGTAGTTCCCAAGGCATGCAGACCTGAGAAATGGGAACGCCGAGATTGCACAATCAATGCAGACGGATCTGGTTCAACTGCAGACCTGAACTCTTCAACCTAATAAAGTTCTGCTGTAATCTGAGAGACAGGAGCTCCGGGAGCTGTCCCTTTCTGAACAAAAACCAGGGGCTTGGAACAGGACCAGTGACACTGAGGATGTGAATTCCAAAGGGCCCCTTCCTGTCATGACCATGTGTGGCTGGTAAAGAAATAGGTTCTCCTATACCCCAACATGTCCCCCGATTCTGCCTCATATGAACTTTTGCCATTTGAGAAGGAGCAGTCCCCTTACCCACTCAGCATTCCTGAGGCCGCCATCCCTCTACGTGAGTGACACACAATGTCTCTGGTCACTCTGCCTTTTACAGAACATCAGGACCTTCTTCTGGTCTCTAAGCCTGTTTCCAAATGTACTGAATTTCCTTCATCTATGCATACAGATGTATTTGAACTGTTGGACATGTCCTGAAAATTGAGTCTGTATACCTAAGCCCTGTTTAGCTGGCATAGAACTGCCACGTGAACCTAGCCACTGGCACCCACCTCAAGGTTTTATTAGGAGGATGGCAGAGTGGTGTCCTAATATCACCTATATGACACATGAACTGCGCAATGCCTGGAACCCATGTCATGAACAAGTCCCAGGCCTGCTGCTTGACATAACAGTTCCTGTGTGCCCAAAGAGGTCTAAGGGAAGACAAAGACTGAGATAATGGGCAGAAAATTCAGCTGTACCTTGGCCATCATGCTGGAATAGGAGGTATACAAAGGGTCATCTTCCAATTTGCTGAAAAGAATGGAGGAAATATTTAGCAAGCTACCTTTAGGACCCAGCAGAAAAGATTAAGAGCCACATAAATCTTAAAAGTATATGTACTAGTGAATTAATAAGAACCTCATTGCCCCACCCTGAATCTTGGAAACCATTCTGAAAATTTAAATCAGCACTGGCTTCCCATGGAATTCAGGGACGAAGGTTAGTTTCAGGCTACTTCACGTACAGAGCCTGTTGTCTGGCATTCTAGGGTCTCTCTAGAAGTTTCCTGATGGCTAGCAATAGGGCAGCAAGAAGGCTGCTCAGATCCAGCATCCCCTTTCCAGGCACTGCCATCAGTGAGAGGAAGAGTTGGGGACGAGCACGCTGGTGCCCGGGAGAAGCAGGACGCTGCGACAGTGCTGACCTCCTCTCCGTGAGAGCATTGCGGCTAAAATGAAGAATGATCTGATGAAGCGGGTCTGGTTGCTTTTCCGTCTCCTCCTCCTCCTCCTCTTCCACCTTGGGAGATTTCTACACAAACCAAGGCAGGCAGGTGTCAGGCACGGCTTTCAGCACGTGTCACACAACTGCATGCGAACAGAAAGGTCATGCACAAGGCACGGAGTGCACCAGACTAAAAGCACCGAGAGAAACCATGAGGTCATATATTCAGTTTAGGACAGAAGCCCTCAGGATGCAAGGTTTGGGGTATAAATGTGTATATGTAATATATATATACATATATATTTCAGCCAATCAAAGAAACATTCCAATTTAGGGTTAAAACAAAACGAAAGGAAAAGCCAAAGCCTGGCCACAGGGGAGGAGCTGCAGACCCCAATCAGCAGAACTCTCATGCAAGCTCTGGGCACCCCGAGTTCAGGAGGGAGGCCCTGGGGAGTTACCCGAGAGCCTGGCTCTCTTGGCTGACACCTGAAATTTCTCTTGGAGAGTTGGGTTGGAAATAGGAGTGGGGCAAGCGTTAACAAAGCATGGACCCTTTGGGGGCTATTACTATTCTAGACTCAACATAGCTAAACACTTCTCTTTGCTAACCTGTGATGCTAAACTCTTGTTGTTCCTGAGAGATGCCATCTTGGAGCTGCAAGCCTTGCAGTTTCTCCTCTTATTGATTCTTTTCTCTATCTCCTTTTATCGAAAGGGGAATAGCAGCTGATGTGAGAGGTAGTTGTGAGTTTTCTAGCAGAGCCAGTAGGGTGGGCCATATTTAGTAAATGGGTGATTAACGGCCTAGGTTGTGTGAATGGTTCAGAAGTGGAGGGCCGAAATGATGCTGGTTGTCAAGTTCACACTAACCAAGAGACTGGGGAAAACCAAGGAACTGTCTTTGTCATTGACAGGAATATACTATGAAAAGAATGAAGGTTATATCCGCACATAAAAGGAAAATGGGGGAAAAAGGATTAAAGTAAAAGAGATGGGTAGATGAAAAGAAAGAAGAAATGGAAAGACAGAAAAAGAAAGAAGCATGGGGAAGAATGAATAGGAGAAACACAAGGCAAGACTACCGGTAATAGAAAGGGGAAAAGATTGAGCGAAATAAGGAGAAAGAGAAAGAATAAACAAAAGACAACAAAAGAGCCATGGGTTGGCCAAAGGAAAGGAGGGTTTATTTTCCTTCTGAACCAGAATGAAGTGCTGGGATCCTGCTCCCTTTGCATGTCATTTTAGAGCATGAAGCCTGTTAAAGAGACAGGGCGTGACATATTTTCTGAAGGACCAAATACAGAAATGTGAGAAGCAGGAAGGAGATTTTGATGTGCCTTCCCCAAAGCAGAGCTAAGGACCAGAAACGCAGGGCCATGGCTAGAGTGAGTGGCCTCCTGCAACCGATGGTGCTCAAAACTTAACTTAGCATGAACTCTCCATGGCATGGCTGTGCATCCAAGAAATATTAGTTGTTAATAATGATGATGAGGATGACGGGAATACTAGTACCTCCAAATGAAATTCATCCTCTGGCTCTTTGGACCATTAGCAGGACTTCCTCTGGTAATTTATACCATTAGTTCCTTTCAAATTTAGAAACTCGATTCTTTGGGACTCTCTTAACAGTTACAATGCACACACATGAATACAAAAATCAAATTCATTCACACCCATCTCTGCTCCCAGTTGAGTCAGTACTTACAGCCAAATCCTGTACTAGCTTCTCTTCAAAGGAATACTCCTCTGTTTCTATCCAAAATCTCTGATAGCCATGGAGGAAGAGGTTAATAGAGCGGTGCCTGAGCGGAAGGGGTGAGAGTGAGGTCAAGAGGGATCCGTGGGACATCTTATTTTAGATTGGGCAGTTATCGGTTAGTAAGCAGGACAGACTTTTGTACAATTCTTATCTTCTGATTGGTCAGGGAAGCCAGTAGCACACCATAAGCATTTATTTCATAGAAACCAGAATCCTCTAACATGGTGCACCCTGCATGTCTGGGACACCTGAATGAACTCACAATGGTTAGGAGAGAACCTGGAGGTCACTGAAACCCTACTCTGGTCTCACAGAGTCTTTACATTTCCCCTCTAAAGGGAAATAATTCCTTAGGCCAAGGGACAGTCCAGAAGTATGTGCTTAATATGGCAACTTGGTTTTGCCTTTTGACCAATCACCTCTCCAGATGATCCAATCTGCATCACGCTGATGGTGAAAGGGTTAGTCTCAGATGAACTAAAAAATGCAAAGTGTGGCTTCTTTACAGGCCTCCAAGGAACCACACCTGCAAGGCGCTCCAGCTGTTACTTAGGAGGCAAAGTTTGGGTGAGAGGCACTCATTAGCACGTGTCATGGATTCTAGCTATGGCCCTGGTACCTGGGAACATGGAATAACTGGCACAAAACACTCGTTCCCTATGAGCCAGCATTGCCTTCTGGGAATATTGGCCACTGATCAAGCAGTTAATTGGTTACCAAAAGCGAGGAGTGTAGTACAAAGGGAAGGAGAAAGAAGGAAGATGAAGGTCAAGACCACCAGCCTCACGACCTGGTCAAGTTTTTAGGTAGAATCTAGCCCTGGCCAACTTTCTTTAAAACCTGACCAATCAGAGTTATTTTTTAAAAATTGTACAAATTTGTGTTTTTATGGTAATGTTAAATCATGGTCAAGAAAGGAGTGTGCAGAGAATGAGCAGGTCTCCCCACAGGTTACATTACCATTAAAATGGGTATAAGCCTGTCATACTGAGTTTTTTCATTAACCTTTTCCAGCCATACCCGTTGAAAGGTGCTCAGGAAGAAATTGTTAATTTTGTGTCTGGAGAAAAGCATACAGGTTTTCTTTTAAAAACTAACATCAGAGAAACAGTTCCTACATAATGAAATAAATCCCTTTAGCCCTTTAGTATGGAAGACTCCATGCAGTTTAGATCATCCCAAGATGGATAAGAGGCGTGGTCTCCAGCATTGGCTCCTTTGACAGTTTTTGTTGAAGCTACGAAATCTCCTTATAGTTCCCCATGCTAGGGAGAAATCCAGGGCAAGCCCTCAAAACAAATGGGTTAGGGATGGGATGGCTATGATTCATCAGGCATAGTGAATTCCTGGACTTACTATTACCCACACGGGGGTAGAGCTGTTGAAAGAGCAACTAAAATATGAAAGGATGGTGTTAACATTTTCAGTGGACTTAGGAAAAAAATGCTTGTTTTTGAGAGGTGTCATTTCAGCCAAACTGGCCCTGGAGACATATGCTTAGAGCTGAGCCCTTCAGGAGGCCAAATTAGCACATCAGGTGTGACTCTCTCTACCAGGGGGATAGTGAATGCCTTCTGATGTTTCATTGCTTCTGGAAAGCACAAAAATCCTATGAAGTTTTGCTTTCCCTACTGAGCTATGAATTTCTTTTTCTTTTTTTTTTTTATTTTAATTTTGGCCAGGACTTCAGCAGTCTTCATGCCCATAATTGCTTAAGTTTTCAGCTTTTTGTTAATGAACTCTATTTGAGTCTGTGATGCCTGATCCACTTCCAAGACACTAGTCTGTTTTCTTGAGATCTGTGGAAGCAGGAATGCATGTCAGAGGCCATGATTGTCCACCATCTTCAAAGACCCTAAGTAGGAAAGCTCAGTTGGCCTGTTGGCTTGGGACAGGATTACAGGGCACGCTGGACAAATGATGGTCCAGATGCACAATTTGATGAAAGCAAAATGTCAAGCAAAGGAAGTCCTTTATCTGATATAGCATAAAACCCCCAAACCCACATTGATTTGCATGGGATTCAGAATGTCCTTATCCCAGTCAGTTAATTTTTCCTGACCAGGTGAGGATGGTCTGATGGACTAGACAGTTGAAGCAGAGGCTAAAACTCAATCATCAGCTTGGTTTGATGATCATATATCAGATTTCACCAACTCTGCAATCAGTCTGAGGGTGGCAATGTTGCACATCACCAGTGACACTGAGGCAGCCTCAATGGTCAGTGTTGACCCGGGCTGCCCTGAGACTCTGCCCTGTGATAGCACAGCATGACTGTCCACACACATTCTGGAAAAGCCTGCAGAGTAGGGGCTAAACACCCAGCTAACAGCATCATTCCCCCTCACTAGCCTCTTGGGACAGGGCCCTTTCTTCATCTTGAAGGCAAATACACTGTGCTAAAGGATTCTCAAGCTACATTTCTGTACCTGCTGAGGAAACATAGTAATTGTGGTGTCATCCAAGTACCTGTGCAGAGAAATAGTTTTTGATCTGTGGATGGAACTCAGGGTAAAGTACAGCAGAAAACAGTTCCCCTTTACAGGATGCCTTTACATCCTCACAAAGAATCCCACTTAGGTACAACTAGAGTGCTTCCATAGGCTTCCATGGCTGACTTCATGGTGTAAAATAGTGAGCCAAGCAAGGCAGTCATGGGACACTAAGGAATCTCATCTGTTTTCGGTTTTTTTGCTTACCTTGATCGCCTTAGCAGGCCATTATACTATATGCAGATTGTAATGGGTCCACGGGGGAAGGATTCCAGTTTCTACTGCTTGGATCATATGTGTCAGGGTCAGAGGACAGCATATTCTGGGGGAGGATACCTTAATTCCCACCACTGGCTCACAAGCCAGAAGAAAACAACAGAATACTTGCCTGGGCAGGTTGTAGAGAGGAGCCATCCTGAAACAGGCCACCACTGCCCGTTTCCGCTGCTTTGACAACAGTTTGTGCCAAACTGCCTTCTTGGACCTTAAAGGCTGCTCCACCTGAGAAGAAATCACATGGGGAGGTACACACTGGGGTGACTGGGGGGCAGGAGGTAATCCCCAGCAACCCCAGACTTCTCCACCCTGGAAGAATTTTCATTTCTCAATTGTAGTCAGCAAAAGGTACCCAGCAGCAGATTTAGTTTGTGGAGGTCTGAGGATTTTTTTTTCTCCTCTCAACTGCTGTTTAGTGCTTAACAGAAGCTTTAAAAGTGGGTAGGGGACTTCAACAGGTCATTTGAGCTAATGGTAAAGATTATAAAACACTGAGAAAGAAAACAATTAAGGAGTCTTGCTACCACGAGGCACCAAGGTGACACCTAGGCATGAGTTGGGATGATCCTTGCTCTTTGTTTTCTCTCTTACAAGGGCACTCTGAACTATAAGACCTGAGTGTAGAGAGGGCTGTTGTACTGTCCGGGGTAGTCTTGCTTTGCTCAATCCTCCGGGCAGATGCTCCTTACCTGCTCCAGGTGGAAGACAGCTGCTGAAATTCTCTGCACACGTTCCACAGTCTTTTCTGGATTGGAAGGCTCTTCATTCTTCATCACATCCTTGTAGAGGTTCAGTTGCCACTTTACTGCTGGGTCATCAGACTGAAAATTGAAGCACACACATGAGATGAGCAATCATCAATATCTCTTGTACTGAAAAAGCCATTTACTCCCATCTAGCATGGTTCCAATGCAATCAAGGCTCTCCTCTATGAGCATTTCTGTCCCATTTTCTCTATTATCTCCTTCTGGAGCACTTAAGATTCTATGTAGAAATTCCTCATTTGAGCCCATATGTCCCTTAACTCTTCTGTGATAGTTTCCATCCCTTTCTTTCTCTGTGCTGCACTCTAATTTCCTTAAAGCAATCTTTCAATTCACAAATTCTCTTTTCAGCTATATCTAGGGTATTTTTTCTTTTTAAATCCATAAATTGGATTTTTACCATCAATGGCTATTTTTTATTTTTGTAATCACTATAAGGTCTTTTTCAATTACACCTTTCCTCTTAACAAAAAATAACATCCAAGCCTTCATTTATAAATTTCATTGCTACTTTTATGTCTTTCAGTATTTTAACCATACTTATTTTTAAATTCCTTTCTGCAATTCCTTAGGGCTTAAATTCTTCCATTTGTTGCATTTTTCTGACTCTCTCATAGTGGTAGATTTCATTTCACACTTTATACTTTTTAAGATGAGCTTATCTTTAGTTTTATTTATTGGCACCTTAGCCTATAATCTAGGGGGTGAATGAAGACTGTCCAAGAGGTTTCACAGTTGTCTTTCCAGGAGATTCATGTATTTCACTGGTTCAAGGCTAATTTTATAAAAGCTTCTTGCTCTGCATTGATGCCCAACATGAATAATTTGGCCCCATACCTATCTTCCTTTAAGGTTACTGAAAATCCCAGACCCTAAAATACATATCTGATCCAAAGAACTCTATGAGTTTTCCCAACGGCATCAGCTTCTCCTCAGTACTATAATTTGGTATGTCTTCTTTTTTTCTGGTACTTGAGATACCTTTTTACTGCCTTTTTTTGTAGTATGTTTTCCCCAACATTCCTATATGTTTTGGATAGAACGATTTGTTACAGGCTAGTCCTCTATCTTAGGGCATGAAGTATCTGAGAAAAGAGCTGTTCATATTTGCAGGTCTGGAAAAATATCAGCCTTTAGAATGAAAATGCTTCTCTTTTTATTGTAGGACATTACTTTGTTTTCAAATCTCTTATAGCAGGAAGTGTCAAAACTTCCCCCAGGTATCCTTTTCACTGTTTAACAAGTGCCAGTCAGTAAAGTCTGAGGCCTAATCTAATCCCTGCTATGGCTGCATGTTAGTTCACACAGCGGGAGGTGGGAAGACCTGCTCCACTGGACTCCTCTTTGCATCCTTGTTGCCACAGCAAAGGAAAGTACTAACATTTAGGGGGGAAAAAATGAAGGACAGAGCTCTAGTCCTACCAGTTTAACTTAATTACTCTGAGACTGGTTTCAGAGCACATTTTAGAAAAACGAGTGAATTAAGCAGGAGGATTACACCCTGTGGTCAGAAGGAAGTCTGTGCGAGTTCTCTTACTGCTGCATCACCTTTTCCTGCAAGTGCAAGTTATTCCGCAGATGTTCTTTCACCTCTTCATCTGTGTCCCTCTGTGGAAAGAGATGTTACATTTTATTCCTAGGGGTCACTATGAAAATGTAAAATAGGGTGCAGGGACGTACGGACAGCCAATGGCCAGTTTTGATGAAATCTATTACAAGAACAAAAGAAGAGAAATTAGAGACTTTTCCCAAAGAGCCTGTGCTAACTCCCAAATCAGCTTTAAAGATGAGGGTGTGCTGCCACTGTGCATGTTGGTTTCTGTTCTTCGCCCCCACCCTCCATCCCAAGGATGACTGCGCACCTGTTACCGCTTTATATGCCCAGAGCAGACGGGTGACTTACATTGCCGTATCGTGATTTTGCCAGGGAGATCAGCTCCTGGTCGCCTGGGGTGCACATATTCAGCCCGATGGGCAGCATTTTCTTGAGTGCAGCCACGATGAGGGAGGTCTGGATGGAATACAAGTCTCCCCTCCGCTTTGTCTTCTTCCGTTCCTGGTCCTGTCCTCCAGACTAGGAGATGAGGTTGAAATGATCGGGCTCAGTGATTCGGAAAGGAACTGCCTCACCTTGGAGGCAGCTGCCTCCTTGTGGCCCTGTCTGTACAGGCCGGGCCTTACTACATTTCAAAGGACGGTAAAAGGTGTGTGTTAAAGACAACCAACTGGCCTTAAACAGCCCCACACCCTCTCCTTGTGCGCATGCTCACAGAACCACGCGACCAGACACACACACAGACAACTACGTCTTTGCTCATTCAGTTCCAGGACTGAATAAACAAACTGCTGTCTTTCAAAAAGAATGCTTTAACTGCTGACAAAATGACTCCAGAAGGGACCTGAGAATCCTGATGCTGGGGTGGCAGTGCACATGAGGAAGAGCGTCTAGCACAGAACAGTGGTCTGTTTCCAGGGCTGAAGCTGGGTTTTTGGAGCACGGCACCGCACTCAGCCTCTCCCTTGAGGCTGTGCCAATATACACAGCAAATGGCAAATCCCCATGTAGGGCTGCTCGGAGATCTGAAAGTTGGGAGGGACGGACCTCCCCAAGTCCCTGCCTTAGGGTGCGCCCCTCTTTTGTTTATCCCTTGCAGGGGAAATTCGTAAGTGTCCAATCCACTGGGCTGGGGCAACCAAGAACCTTCAGTTTCTACAACACGTGGTTGGGTGTGTGTGTGTGTGTGTGTGTGTGTGTGGCGGGGGGAGGGTCATCTGCATTGAAGGGCCTGTGGTTCAAGAAAACAAGGCACTGCAGTGACTTAATTGTCATGTCAGCCTCTGAAAGAGCAAAGCCACCCACTGGCAGGACTCTGCCTCAGCTGAACGGGCATGTGCTGCAAGTATGGGTGGGCTGGGTAGCCAGCAGCAGGAAAGGAACCGGTGCTCACAGTGGCGCTTCATGAGGTGCCTATGGACTGCTGGCAGCAGTAAAGAGGCAGCACTGCAGTTTACAATAAGCCACTGGGAGGTCAGGTGCTTCCTGGAGACCGAGGACCTGGGCCGGAGCAGAATTCATTTTAGAAGGGACAGGCTAGCTGAGAGAAGAGGACAGTCAGGATTGACACCGCCTTGGACTGATCTCTTTAAATTACTTTCCAAAGTACCATACAAAAGAAGCGCATCACTCTAAATGGACATTCTAAAAATGGATGTCATTTCTTTTCCTCAGCTTATGGTGGCTGCACCTTCAGCTGGTGACATCACAGAAAACACAGCAAAGCCCTTGGCCAGCCAAACTCAGTCCGGCCAAACACTGTCAGAGAACTCTCCTGGTAGTGTCCCCTGTGCCCAGTGCTCCAAAACAGCAGGTCAGACCCAGGAGAGCGGTGGGAGGGGACAGTGAGACATGTGAGTGGGGACGGGGGGTGGGGAAGAAATGAGGCTAAGACACAGCCGTTCTTGTGTTCCAGAACAGAGAACACTGGTTTCCACAAAGACCGCAAGAATTCTATCATTTATTGAGTACTTGCAAGGCTCCTTACAGGTTCTACCTCAGGTGTAGAATTCAGCGACACCTAAAGGCTGTGCCCAGGGCCAAACTCATTTGTAGTCTCAATTACCCTGGAAAGTACTTCAAGTCATTCATAAAGGATAGAACCCAGGTTTATATACGTAAACTATGAGATACCCTGTACATAGACATGTAAAAGGTAAATAGTACCATGCAGTATACAGCAAATGTGCAAAATGTAATTACGAGTATGTGGATTTGATACACCATTGAAATAATTTCTTGCTCGTTCTCTGTTTTATTTGGCCAATCTCATGTTGTTCTTGTTACAAAATGCTGCAGGTACAATGTGACTCCAATATATCTACCATTTAAATAAAATAGCTCTAATCCTCCCAACAATTCTGAGATAGAACAAGTCGGTTTTATACATGAGAACATGATGCTCAGAAAAGTTAAGTGATTTTTTTCCAAGGTCACACAACAAGTAAGCGTCTGAGCCAACAGCCAGACTCAAGGCTACCTGGCCATGGCTCCATTTTCCTTTTCTGAGAGATACATGTGACCTAGGTCCTGCACACCCACTTTCTCTGCCACATACCTTAGGGCAGAGGGCTTGGGACAATGGCAGCAGACACACATGAATGAGGCGATAGAGAAATATTTCCAAGTAATAACCTGCATGGATCACTGGAAAACTGTCTGAGGGTTTATTCTGCCACATGCCCATTTAATGCAAAAACCCATGGTTATCTGCTCATTTCAAATCCTGGGGTTAGTTCTTGGAAAACTCTCTTTGAATCATGAGGACCTTGTACAAGAGGCAGAAATGTATAGTGTGAAAGGGCTGGCACCACTGACAGCAAACAGGATTCTGACCCTGCATGTGACAGCAGAGGTATGAGTGTCCTGTGTTCTCAAGCCTTGTCAGTGTCCCTAGTGGGAAGCTGGGGAAGGGAGCAGAGAGCAAGGAGACCTCGGTTAGGGCGAGGCTTGGCTGGCTTCCCCGGCTTCCCCAGTCCAAGGGTGGGTAGGGTAGGCCTACATTCACTCTTTGACAGGCAGTTGTCTTCCCTGGAGCAGACCTGGGGGACCTCCAGGTGGGAAGATCCATTCTGTACCACCCCCATGGTGATCACAGTGCAGAGGGTGGCCAGAGCCTGGCACCTCTAATACTAGAACAGAAAAGACACGTCATGCATTTGACCTGTACCTTTACTTGCATGGCCTGTGTGGGAAGACAAAAGAGAAGAAACAAGGAGAAGAGTCAGTCAGTCAAAGAGGCGGTCCAAGGCATTAAGGTACCACATGTTAGTCACAGCTTCTTAGCCCCCGAGTCTCAGCCAACACGACAGAAACTCAACGGTTCTGGAAGCCAGTTGAGTATGGCACGGAGGGTGAGTGGGAGGTTAGGATGGAGGTTAATTTGGTCATAAGCAGGTCAACCTTGGGCCAAGGTCATCTCAGAGACCAGCCTTCCAGAGTGTGTGACACTCAGACCCAGGGGGTCTTCAGATCTGACCACCCATTTGAACACTTGAGCACTAAAGTCTTTCTCCTCCATCCTTCCTCTTTTCATGTGGGTGAGCTCCAGACAATCTGTCATGTAACCAAAGACCTCAATTTTCTCTCTTCCTTCCACCCACAGCATTACCACTCCCAGCAGATCTGGGGTTACAAAAATACACAAATGTCTATAATTGCTATGGTGTCCACCTGAAACTCATATATTACATATCAATTATAAATGGAAAATAAATTTTATAAAAGGGAGGGAAGATCTGAGCTAAGGGGCAATGAGTGTGCTTCTGCTAAAAGTTTTGCGAAAAATGAAAAGTATACTAGAAATATCCAAGGTGGTTCCGGATCCCCACACAGTCTGAAGGATGGAGCATCATCCTTTTTGTGCTGTGACCTTCAAATCTACATTAGATCAAAGGTTCCTAGACACTATAGGTTCGGATTTTATTCTTTCCCTCATATATTGCTAGGATTAGTTAATGCAATGCATTTCAATAATGTTAAAAATGCTTTTTGTAAAAGAAAAGTTGCCTGAAAGTTTATTTTCTAAGAACAAATTTATGAATTCCCGTATCTTAAAAATCATTTCATTTCCCCCAGTAGTTAATGATCAAATTATGATGATTTTTACGTGTGAACTTAAGGGAAAAAACAGACTTTTAAGAGATGAAGGAGGTGCAGAGGGAAGGGAGAGAAGGAGAGAGAGGGGTGGGAAGAAGAGAGGGAGGGAGGAGGGGAGAGTGAACAATATGGGAGAGATGGAGTAAGAGGAAAATTCACACGTAATTCTGAATACCCTTAAAAACTCAAAGACATCTTCTAAATTGCCCCTGTCCTTTTTCAGTACCGCGAAATCACTCCTGGAGAGGAGTGGCTTTAAACAACGAGCCACTCGCCTATTTCCTGCACCAATAAGTCTTTCACTGTTCATTATCTTGGTCAAGGAACAGGCATTTCTTGGGCTCAATGTGTTCTAACTTACCATTGCCCTCCGAGGAAGCTGCTGCCATTTTTCCAGAAAACAAAACAAGTTTAAAAATAAAACAAAACAAACAAACAAAAACAACATGTGCTCAGCATAGTTACGTTTAGCTTAACATATACTTGCAAACCGGTGTTATATAAACATTATATACAATGAGCTCTAGAAAAAAATCTGCTTTAGCTGCCAGAAAAAGAACACATCTTTGAACTGACTTGCAGCGAATCAGGCACGACTAGTGTGGCCCACTGTATGTATTTTTTCCTGCTGCCTCTCCACGCACAATGGCAGGCACAGTGTGTGGGGGCGTGCGGCATTTTAGTACACTATCTCTGCAATGGCTCCATAAGCACTGAGGCCAGTTTCATTTGTATACACCTGCATTCAATTAAGAGGAGATAAACCCAAGTACAGGGGGCAGGTGACCATTCAGATCAGGTAGCAGAGAGAACCTCTAATGTCAGGGAGGCAAAGGGAATGGGGATTCCATTAGTAAGAAAGAACAGCCTCTCCCTGGCCTCTCATTATATAGGTACACATCCAAAAGGTACCAGAAATGGCTATGAGTTCCTGTTTGGGGAGCATGGTTTCTCTCTGTCTGAAATACAGAGATACAGTTTGAAGCTGATTTTTAAACAGAACATCCTAGAGGAGTCAGGCAGAGGAGGTAAGTGAATGATGCAAGGCCACATCTCCAGTCAACGGCTGGGCCAAGGGTAGACTTTGGTTCCTTTTAGTCTCCAGTTGTATTTACCACTACACTTTAGGTCTCAAGTGAGGTAGCAGGAATGATGTAAGTATTTGTTACCCTGAGGAGAACGGCAAATTATTTAACATCTAGGGAGTATCCTTATGTCCGTTACACTGCAACTTTGAGCTTATCCCATGAGGCTCAGAAAAATTGGCATACTATGTCAATGGACATGAAATGAACATGTTTGCTCCTGTAAACCAATCTTATCAATTGGGAAGATAAAAAGAATCTGAATATGACCATCCTCTGACAAGATAAACATACCCTCTTCCTCATTCAGTGATGTGAATGAACAATTTCAGGTTAGTTTGTTAGTAGGCTGGTCTTAAAATGTCATTCATTGCCACCTCATCTTTTTCTTACTGTAAACCCAAGGACCCTGAGTATCTATCTACTCATCACCAGAGGGTTGAGATATCTTTGCCATTTCTGCTCCTCTGGGATCTGAATCCTTAGTCATTTCCATTGCTTTGCCACCATCCACTGACAATGACAATGAATGAGCCAGTAGATCTACTCCAAGTTGAAGGTAGCATAGGATCTGCCCAGGATTTATTTAGGTGGATGGGGTCAAAGGAGAGGTTGTGGTGGTTGTAAGATCCTTCAGAGGGTACTTAAGATAAATGTCCAGGGATCAGGAGTCTGAAAAGTCCTATCTTATGTACCCCACACGAACAGCAGATGTGCTTGCTACAATTTGAATGCAAAATGGATTTTGAAAAATCAAAGTTATCTAAAGCAGAAAATGATCCACCATAAGTAAGTTTCCTTTGCAGCAAAGATGCCCCGTGAATGTAAATGCCTACTCCTGATTGCTCCCTTTTGTATGTGCACAATTTTACTTCTCAAATTTCATAAAGCAGTGTATACCACATTCTAAACTTTAAGGGTCAATTGTTGGATGCTAAAAGAAGTGTTAGTGTCAACACTGCTAAAGGATGGAAGGGCTGGAAAGTTCAGAGTGAGTGCAGCTGACCAGAGCTAGCCACATGTGGGACAGTGCTGGTTTTTGGTGTCATACCAGCCCCCTATCTGGAGCTCCATGTACAAATCTTCCATCCCAAATGGTTATCTGGAAAGACATCCCAAGGGCTTCACTGTAAGCCAATAACCATCATCTTTCCAGAGCTGATTTTCACTTCTGAGTTCTACCTTCAAATTCCTCAAAGGCAGCGCTGTACCAGCAATGAGGGAGATGTGCATGTCCGGCGCACACGTCACTTATACTTGACATATACAGTTAACTCTCATTGTGGCATACTTCTCAAGGAAACTGAAGCAAGGGTACAAAACATCACATTTAAGTAAGCCTTGCTTTGGTGTGTATACCTGAAGGTGTATGTGTGAGAATTCTCTCCAATCAACATAGCAGAGCCTCGCTTGTGTGCAGAGCTGGCTCAGGGGCAGCTGGGAGGCCAGTGCCCCCTCCTGTATTCCTGCTACTCCTCCCTATCGGTGACTCTTTACAGACAGAGGTCCAGTGTGCCCTCTTTCAAACACTTCCTATGGGGAGATGGATACATGTTCGGGTTCCTGAATGCAACTCACATGGGAAATAAATGGAAGGCATTATGAGGTCAGCAGAGCTGAAACAAAGCATCGACTAGAAGTCCTGGACAGGAGGAAAATCAGTAGATGCAAGAATGTGTTCACAAAATCTTCAAAGCAAGGTAATTTCCTTACAGCTAATCACAAGGTGACTCTAAGCACATGCATTCTTTTGGGGGTTTTACTACACAGGAAGTAGTTCTATTTGAAACCCCCTGACAGAAGCTGCTGTTCAGGGGACCTTTCCAATGCCTCAGGCAAGTTGTAAAGCATAAACTTTTTGACATACAAGCATGTAGTCATAAAATGTGATGACCATGCTTATCCAAGAGCAATTTCTTCTGCCTCATTCGCAAAGAAACAACAGTAGAGACAGCTGGTTTGGGGGGTTTGACCTAAATTTGGTATGGAGCTAATCCCTTCATTCATCCAAGATACACAGCTTAGGTCAAGGTTGAAGAGTCGTTGGAATTGATTTCTAAGGACTTACTTTTGACATCTTGCTTTTGCTGTCTCCAGTTAAAAAAGCCAAATTATTAATTTCATTCTGAATCACAAAATTTTGCTCTTCCCTCTTGAAGTTCTAAGAAGGAGGGGAATAAAAAATGCAAACATTACAAGACAGTTTTGCAAGGTCTGTACCTTTCACAGCCGTCTCTAACTCCAGGGCCCACAGGTGTCCTTACGTGAGATTTACACCACAGGATGAAGACCTCTGCCACCATCCGGAAGAGCTGGTCAGAATCAGCATCGGGGCTTTTGAGCCAGTTAGATCTGAGTTGAAAAGCAGATGAATATGCATATGAAATTCAGTAATGATTCAAATAGGCACACTCATTGGACATTGAATGCACATATTTATCCAAATAAAACTGTATTCCCATAAGAAGGCCATCATCAGATAGACTAAAGACCTATACACTCTTTCCTTAATTACTGGATATAAACATGTAATTGTAGGTATTTTTGAAGGACCTACAATAATCACTTCCATTTTACAAAGATTTCAAGGACTGTCTTAGCAAACAGATGTCAGAAATCAATAATTTCAAAATTGTCACAAGTAGGTTTTTTTCTTCTTTAAGCTGATGAAATGATTAAGGTTTATACTCCTCAGTTTTGGGAAAAGCATCCTTCAATACATGAGCCAGGCTAAATTAGGAAAGCTTGGTCACTATGACATCTAATTTTGTCGTTGTCAAGCCTCTGACATGCTGAGCACTCTATAAACAGTTCAGGTGTCAACCCTTTTCCTTTCAAAGCCAGTTTTAAGAATAAAATTTGTAAGACGATATGTTTTTCACTGTTAATTGAAGTGAATGGGAGGATATGAAACATTTCCTGTGTCCTCTAAAATTGTTTGGAAACACTTCTCTAATAAAGAAGCGTTACTCATTAAAACAAACAAACACCAGGCTAGGTTAAGAAATTTCATAGTGGCAGTAAGAAGGCTAAATTGTAGTAGAATTCCATCAAATTCTAAAAGTTATTTTGCCCCTAAGTATCTTACACAGTTGAATTAAATTATATTTTGAAAGGGCTGGGTGAGTTGGCATTTTCAAATATCGATATAGAGTGACACAGGACTTGAAATTGTCTATTGACTTTCTTAAGTTAAAGAATACTTTGGCTCTCATGATGGTTTGAAAATTCCAACGTCCCTTGGTGCATGCCGGGTAATAGCTATCAAAAGCCAGTTTCCCAAACCCTGGGACATCAGACTGAGTGGCCAGGAGCAGTTTGTACCTTCTGCCTATTCATGGAGAGCGTCAGGCTGAGGAAGAAAGGTGAAGACTCATGAGGCCAAGACCACTTCTGGGTCCCACTCTCATCTCCTGAATTCCTTACTGCCCTGAGTTCCAGCCTAAAGATGTTCTCTCATCTGATCTTAGTTTTCTACCTCAACTAGTTCTCTCCTTTATATGGCAGACACTATAGGTTGTGTGCCCAATACTCTTTCTTCATGCTTCCTTGGGAACAAAATCCCATTTTATTCCGGGTGGCATTGTGCCCTGCTGAAGATCGCATTACCCAGCTTCCCTTGAGGGATCGCCATCTAACTAAGTTCTGATCCATGAGAAGGAAGTAAAAGGTGTTGGATGGGCCTTCAGGAAAAGTTCTCGAAAAAGCTACTTTCCTGCTTCCCACCTGGAATAATATGATGATACAAACTGTAATTGGCATTTTGCATCATAAAGTAACTTTAAAGATAGAAGCTAATGTTAAGGATGGAAAGATAAAGGAGTGAGGGTCTCTAATGAGGACCAACTGTACTGGTGCTGGATTGGATATTGTTGGACTGCTTTTATGTGTGAGATTTAACTTCTCAATTGCTTAAGCCACTGTAATCAGGTAAGCATTACTAGAAGTCAAATGCAATCCAAACTTGAGGCTTGAGATCATTAGTTCTTTTTTATTTCTTTCATATTGATTTTTCAGAAGTGCTTTTTCAGGGTCAAATGCCAAGTTTTATCAGAACTGCCAGCTGTTTATTCTTTAGTGTTTTGGTTTAAATCAGCATTATAGGTTTGTAGTAAGCCCTGAGTGGGGCGAGGCAGGGGTCATATCCTAGCCCACCAAGGAAAAGTATAGCCATAGGGACTGTGAGTAGCAGGAGCACTGAAAATAATCTTAGGTAAATATTTTCTCACAGAAGAAAGGATTTTGATCTGTTTTCATGTGGGAAAGCATTTTCAGCAAAATGAATTTTGTTTTCATCAGTCTTTTTCTTCTAAGAGGCTAATCTTTTTTTTTTAAAGATTTGTTTTTATTGTTTTTGAGAGAGGTGTGTGTGTGTGGGGAAAAGCAGTCTCCATAGTTAAATGCCATTAGTGTTCAAGCCAGGGGCTCACGATCGAGGCAGGAATTGAACCGGGGGCCTCCCGCATAGAAGACTCACCCCAGTGAGAACCGAACTGGGGGCACACCCCAGTTCAGCATATGGGTTCACACAGGCTGGGGTCAGGATTCGATCCTCGAACCCCAGGGCTGCAAGATGAGCGCTCAACCCACTGATGCATCAAAGCATCCCATAAGAGGCCAATCTTTACTCTTGATCTCCAGTGAAGTCTTTTTTGCCAATTCCAAGTGGTGGCTGCGCATGAAGAATATCTCATGAAATGTCTTCCTACAGGTACACAGACTCTCTAGACCTCTATCAAGCCAGAATGGCAGGATAGTATTTTTAGGAGACTTTAAGATCTTGATCTCATCTCTCCTATTTGCCCATAGCCTTTTTACTCCAAAATAATGTAACTAGGCTTATCTCTCTGCTCCCAGTCTTCCATAGAATTCATGATCTCTTTCCATAGTCAGACACTAAATCCTTTTGGAAGCATGTAACTGGTCCATGGGTCTCTTTTATCATCTGCACTATATGCTGCAAAAAGGCAGTTGGAAAATGCAAAGCTGTAGGTGGGAAGAAGGTTGGGTTTAGAGGTAATTATCAGTAGGGTGATGGCTAAAGCAACCCAACTGGATGAAATTGCTGAGCATATTGACAGAGAAAAGAAGTGCAATAATACAATCTTGGATGATGGCAAGAATCAGGAGAGTCAGACTACCAGTTTCAAAAAGACAAGCTACCAAGTTCTCAAAGAAAGTAAAGCCATGCTCCTACATTCATGGTCAAGTTGACTGATTTAGAGTAAGAGCCTCTGTCAGCCTTCCTCCTAAGTCTCCAGTAAAGGACACAGCTGGAGACAATCACTGAATAGGGTTTAGACAGATTCCCTTCAGCAGGTTGACAGATGAGTTTTTATCAAAAATCACATTATTTAAAGATGTTCAGTTCTATGTTCTGACTGTTTCTGATTTCCAGACAGGAAGCCAAGAAGTCATTGCCTCTTGCAGAGAGTTTTTGAACCTACATGTATGTTAACTTGTATCACCTGGCTTGAAGAAATGGAGAGCTGTTTTGCTCTGCTCTGACCACACTGCAAGGAGTTCCTGCTCATTACGGGTCAGCTGCAGGCAGAACGCTGACCAACAGAAGCTACTCTTCAGAAGAGCGTTCTTGTTAGTGATGAAACTTGAAACACTGTCGCGACAAGGTTGAAGGAAGTACAAAGGTTTAATACAATGAGGAAAAACTGGGAGGTGGACAGGACAAGGTAGCATACCCTTTGATATTTAAAGGGTTGCCACAAGAGACACTGGAGTAGTTTCATGTGGCTCTAGAGAGCAAAATCAGAGCTGATGGTAGGAGTTACAGATTTCAGCTCAAAATGGTTCAAACTGTCTGAAACTGGAATGGGAATTGCACACACGAGAAGGCTATACCTGTCATCTATAACCGTAGTAGATAATCAGAGGCAAGAAATGCACTGCTAAGAAAAAGGAAGGGGGTAATAATTTATCCATCCAGTCAGAAGAAAGAGGAAGTGACCTCTAATATTCCTGCCAAATCCACAATCCCATAATGCCAAGCCAGCTAATTATTTTGGATGAAAAATGGACTAGAGGAAGTTAAAGGCACATACATGGGGAGGAAATATTTCTCAGCAAGGTTCAGATGGTCAAAACACTCCCTGGTGTTCAGGAAAGAACGAGTTGAAAACCGGGGATGAATGAATTAATAATGATCTCAAAGACTCTCTGACATTGCCATTTTTAGCAACTGTCAAACACTGTGAAGGTAGAACATTCTAACTTGAGTCCTGATTGTCAATAGTGACAAATGCCATTAAAGAGCTATTCTTGGAGCAACCTTTCTCTACTTTCGTTTGTGTTTTCACCACAAAATCTGACAAATTCCTTCTCTAAACTGTTAACATAATTATGTTATCAGAAATGACTAACATGATGACTCTCAAAACAGGATTTCTTTTGAGCAAGTGAGTAAAATTTCCCAGATAGGTAAGGGATTATATATGCACACATATATAATGTGTGTAAGGTGTTTATTTTAAAATGCTAAACATAAGTAATCTTAAGTAAATTATTTTAAATAGCAAGTACAATTTCCCTTATAAAATAAACGCTAAAATGGGCATAACCTGACCAATTCCTGCCCATGGCAGAATGGCATACCACACAAAACATTAGCAATGTTTCCCCAGATATTCCTGGGTCCTTTCAATATCTTCAATGCAATATTTAAAAATTAAACTTTCCCACATTTATGTTAGGCCTTTAAGCTTTAAGAGGGTGTGGTATAATAAAAATATCTATTTGGTCTTTGCCTTCCACTGGGACCAATAATCTTTTTGTTCCTTTTCCTTTTCATGGTCATTAGTCTCCTATGTTCTCATTTCTGTCATTCAGCTGAAATTCCATGGTCAGTCTTTGTAATTGCCCTCTTAGCCACAGCTTCATCTCCCTAACTTATTTTTCTTTGTCATACTCAGTTCGTAAAACCCCAGCCCTGGTTAAACCCAACTCTTCTTACTCTGGGCCTGAACCTGGCAGGTGGATGGGCTAGAAAAAAAGACAACCTGCTGATGGGTCTTACTTTAAACTCAGGTCCACAGACCTCAAGTGGGGCCCTTGATGTTGCTGGGCAACCACACTGCACTTCCCTTGTCCATCTACTCCCACTCTCCCCTGCCACTGCCTCATACCTTCTTACTCCTCAAACCTCCAAGCACCTTCTCCCCATCCTCATTCTCAGCTGATGAGCTTGTGTCCTACTTGACCAAGAATGGAAGTAATCAGAAAAGGACTCCTACAGACTTCCATCCATCCATATAGATGGACATAGGTACAGGTTATGTACAGCGTGTGTGTGTGTGTGCATGCATTCATGCATGTATCCACCAACATTTGTACCCATACCCTGCCCTCCCGCCTGCTGCTGTGGATGAACTACCCGAGGCTCACCCTTTGCCTGCCCAAGGACATTGCTTTAGAGATTCTGTCTCTCAATCTTATATCACCAACTTCCCCTTCTCTACTGGATCATCCCCCATTAACAAAGAAACAAACTGGTAAGTCCTTAGGAACTCTCCTCCGAACCTTACTTCTGTTCCCAGTTAGCATCCCCTTTCTCTGTTTCCCTTTGTAGTGAAACTTCTTGAACAAGTTGTCTGTACTGCTGTCTCCAAGTCCTTTTCTCCCATTCTCTCCTAGCCCACTCCAAAGAGGCTTTTCATCTCCATTGCTCCACTGAAACTGTTCTTGCCAAGGTCACCAGTAACCTTCACTCATCATTCTTTCCTACTGAAAACTCTCTGTGAAGTTGGCACCCAGGATACAACATTGTGTTGGTTTCCTCCTGTCTAATTGGTTGCTCCCTCTCGGTCTCTGTCATTGGTTCCCCCTCTTCTGCCTGACTTCTTAATGTTGGAAAACACAAGAGCTCAGTCCTTGGAACTCTTCTCTCTCCCCCTCAAGTCCTTTATCTCAACCAGTCTCATAGTTCTAAAAGACTACATATCAATATATTGATGACTTGCAAATTCCTATGTCTACACCAGACCTCTCTACTGAACTCTGGGCTCCTATTCAACTGCCCACTAAACATTCTCATTTCTACAGGGTCCAGCAGAGGTAATGCCCCCTTTTTACGACCTGGTAATCTATACCACATCTTCTACTACAGAATCATAAGTATGTAATTTTATAACACAACAGTATCATAGTCAAGCTTTAAAAAGGGCGTTACTTCTGCTGGACCCTGTATATTGATTAGGCAACTCAAATTTTACATGTTCGAAAGTGAGGTTCTGATCTTCCCATAAAAAATTCTGTACCCATATTTTCCTCCAATTCAATGGATGAAAAGTCCATTCTTCCATTTGCCCAGAATCATCTTTGACTTGACTTTCCTCTTTTCTCGAACCCCCAACTCAAAGTCTCAAGGGTTTCACCTGGAATTGGATGCCTTCTGTCAATATTCATCATTACCACCATGGCCCCGTCACAATCAACTTTTTTTCCTTTTAATTGTAGTAAAATAGATATAACATAAGATTTACCATTACTGACAATTAGAACATTCACAGTGTTGGGCAATCACTGTCACTATCTTTTTCTAGAACATTTTCAGGACCCCAAAAGGAAACCCCAATCCTATTAAGCAGTTGCTCCTGATCCCCCTCTACTTCCCCACCCCCGACCCTAGCCACCACTGGTCTGCTCGGTCTCCAAGGATCACCATCAGCTCTTGACTGGATCATTGTGAGCCTCCCAACTTGTCTTTTCACCCCTTATTTGCCTCCATCCATCACCGCAGTGCTCAAAGAACGAATCAGATCACATCAAAGATTAGCTCAAAACCTCCCCATCTCACTTCACTCAGAGTGAAAGTCAGAGTCCTCACAGTGGCCTCCGAGGCCCTGTACTCTTGGCCCCATGTTGCCTCTCTAACATCTGCTGCTCACCCAGCCCTCACTCCTCCCCAGCTACACTGGTCTCCTTGTGGTCCCTTCAACATACTGAGCACACTCCTTGCACCTGAGGTTCCCTCTTCCTGGAACACCCGTCCCCAGACCTGCTGGGTTCCCGACCTCATCTTCTCAGTCTTTGCTCAGATATAGCTTTCTCAGTACCATTCTATTTACAACACTGACTCCACTCCATTTGGCTTTCGTAATCCCCCTTACTCTGCTTTGTACAACTTACTTTTATAAGTAAATATGTACGCATGTAAGTATATGCATTATGTAAGTACTTATTTTGTTTTTTCTTCTGGTTGCCCCACTCCTCAGCTAGAATGAAAACTCCCTCCCTAGGCCAGGCATCTGTCTGCTTTGTTCACACCTGTCTCTGGGCCTAGAACAGAGACTGACATGGTCAGTAAGAGCTGGGGAATGAATGTGTGACAGAACAGCAGAAAGGCGGGAGGGTTGCTGCTGCCTGGATTCAACCAACTCCCTCTCGCCCACAGTAGCCTTTGAGGACGGAAGCGGCAGCCATGCCACTGACCATACAGGACCACTGGTCAAGAAAAGCATTACCCTGAGGTGCCACACTAGGGATTATGGGGGGGAGGTGGCAGCTGTGACGGGCCTCTCTCAGCTGTAACCCCGCCCACCCCATCGGCCCGTGCTGTGGACAGGCTCCCCAGGTCTCCTGCACACCTGTTGTTGTCCACGTAGCGGATCAGCATGGGGTAGAAGGCATAGAGGTCTCGGCAGAGGACCGCGAACTCGTCCAGGATGAGGAGCTCGGCCTCCTGAGTGTCCCCTTTGCCGTCAGCCTTCAGCTGCTCCTCCTCTTGCACCGTCTTGATGGCCTTTTTCTTCAGCTTCTCCAGGGTTGGGAGGAAGTGGCTCCTCAGCAGGTCAGGCCTGGCTTTGCTGATGATGGGCTGAGCATACACTGTGTTTGCAAACAAAGGCCCTCCCTGTCATTTCACACGTTACGACAATCGATAAAAGGAAGGAAGTGACACTGACCGGGGTGGCTGTGAAAGTCCATCAACTCAGGATGGCACCTGATGCTGGTCCCTTCCTTAATCACCCACAGGGCACTTCTCTCATGAAGCCATGAGGGGAGGGAGGGGGAGGAGTATTATAGGGAGGTGGGGCGTGGAGCTGCAGACCTCTGATTCCTGTTCTGTTCCTCCAGGGATCCCCAGGCACCCCAGAAATCCTCCTGCACGTATGGCATTTGGAGAGCTCTTAGCTCTTTGTAATGACTATCCCAATTCACTTTATAGTCCATTTGTGCTGGTTTGTACCCATTGGCTATGGTATAAACTTACTACAGGAAGCCTTTTGTTCGTAACAACCAGTGCTGTGCTGAGTCAAGAGTAGGCACCCAATGCTACTCTTTCTGGCTGTTTTATAGAAAAAAAATCTGTGGTTAAAAATATACAGTATTAACCCAATCACAGTTCTCACCCCTAACAGCCTACATTCGAGCACTTTTTCTTTTTAATCTCACTTTGCCTTATAGTTTACTTTTATTTAAAAAAAACCCACTGTTTTAGAAAGAGAAGGTAAAGGGAGTGCCCTGCTGAGATGCATGACCTAAGTCAAAACTTGGTGCCATGAGGGCTTGCATTTCACACCCGCACCTCTGCTTTTGACCTGCAATCAGAATGGCTATTCCAGATGTGGGGGTTCTGGGGTTGCTATTAAAATCAACATTGTTTAGGCACCAGGAGTTAGTGAGATCTAGATTCACCTGTGGAATAAAAGGCCAAGTTCAGGTCCCATCAGTGTTCCACATGCTGTGACCTCTTTCCTCTCTGCACCTCTAGGGAGCTAAGAAAGTTGATCCTTTGATCTCCTTCCTTCCCTTAATCTAGATTTACAAATTAGAGCTCCTCGACCAATTGCTTCAGGGTTAACAATATTCCTGGGCTATTGGGTAAGAAAGAAACAATAACTTTATCATGTTCCCAGGGGCCTAGCTATATACTATCTAGCAGCCATCAACATCCAAAATATTTATAATTTCGGTCTCAGTTCATTTCTGAGAAAGAAAGAAGGTAGGAACTATTCTTCCTAGGCCTTACAGAGGAACTTGACTCATTTTTCCAGGAAGGGACATATAATACCTAGTGTTGTGCCAATTTCTCCCTTGACCCAGCCACTGTGCATCATGCATGGTCCAGGAGGTTGTATTGGGGCAGCTATTTGGGTGGAATTCTCTATCTAAACTGTAGGTTCATCAAATGCAATGACTGCCTTAGCTTCTACCTCCTCAGGTTCTAGTTTGACACTGAGGACACTAAATATTCATGGTTTCCTGACTGTGGAAATAATGGCTATTCATTTTCCAAGTCTGTCCTATTTTGAGGTTGCTTCAGTCACAGAAAATCAGCTAACAACACTCATTACCAACCAATGTCACCCCATTAAATTTAACAATTAAAAAAAAACAAAACAAAAAACCTACTGCACGCTTATGAGTTCCAGAGGAAAAAGAAACTCACAAAGTGATACTATTATGAACCTCAATTAGAAAGTGTTTAAGAAAGCATAAAGTGAAAGACAAATGCTAGAAACTTACAGTAGAGCCCAGATGAGAGTGAGTTTTGTATATGTGGAGAAAATATAGGATCAGATACCAAGAGAAGATAAACAATTATTACTGAAAGAACAAATAGGGCTCTTAAGTACCAAAGGCAAATAAAGTAAAAATCGTCTGAGTTAGGTGGAGTGTATCAAGGAGGGCTTCCTGGAGGAGTGAGGGGCCTGGGTTAGCTGGGGGATGGGGCAGGAGTGTTTGCTCCAAGAAGCCTGACAGGGGAGTAAGTGGATTCATTTTACTGTTAAGTACCTAAGGGGCATAGGGGGAAACAGGTTAAAGATAGACTAAGAGGTGAAAAGAGAATCTAGGCATCTTGGTCCCCGAGCTGGGACAGGGGAGAAAAGGCGTGTGTGGTACCTGCAATGCGCTTCATCCAGGAGGCCTCGTCGATGCCCAGGTTGTTGTTGATGATTTTCAGAATGTTGCCCAGGATGACGCTGAGGTGTTCAGAGGTGACCTTGGTGCACCAGGGCCCTGTGCTGGGGGGCAGGTGCTCAGGTCCTCGCTCCCACCAGTAGGACAGGTAGTTGCAGAGCATGGGCAAGAGCACCTCGATGATGTGTGGCATCTCCGTGTACCGGGCACCTGCCTCAGCCAGCTCGTGGATTTCCTTCATCAAGCCTTCCAGCGGCGGGATGTCGGGACACATCTCTTCCACTGCATCTGGCATCCCCAGAGCTGACCGAGCGGGCACAGGAAGAAGAAAGGGACAGTAATTCAAAAGCATGAACGACGCGAACTTCTTACCCCGTCCCACCCTTCCTTTGCTCTTAGACCTAAGTAAGTTCCCACCACAGGGCCTCGCATGAGTGAGCACTGGACATGGAAGAGCTTCTGTCTTGGGCTGTCTGAGTAAAGACGGCAGCTTCCAGAGGCTGGGGCATCCTCCCAGATGGCATATGCAGGTTGAAACACTCAAAGAAAGGTTAAAGGAGCGTAACAGAGGCATGGTGGAGGGAGAGTTCATAAGCCTGCTCTGTGACAAAGGCCAGCCTGTGGGCTTCTCCCTCTGGGCCTGAGTGCATGCACTGTAGAATAGGCAGTACTAGGAGGAGAAAAGCAACTCATCGGTGTTTAGTTGCCAACTCGTGGTTTAATCACTGGCTCATATCTGCACTGTTCAGAAGAGGAAAAAGAAACCTGTCTCACCACATAATCTTTCAGCTGGACCAAAGACAACAATACTTTCCATCTAGGTGAAATTTGGGGGCAAAAACATTGCACCATTGCACATGCACTGATTTCTGCATTTACAGCACAAGTTATTGGTGACCTGTACCAAGATTTCCCGTCAATCACTTAAGCCTTTTTGTTTCTGCTGGCTTATGTGCAAGGAACAGTGAGTCAGCCCCATCTTTTCCTCATACCGAATGATGGAGGTCACTTCACTGAACAAGGACAGACAGGATGAAGTGGCAACAGACCGAGTTAAACATTCAAGGCTGTCAGATACAAGAACAGCAAACAGAAGAAGCCAGGGGCTAGGTGTCCTGTTTTCCTTAAGGTTAAGGACACTTTTTCACTCAAGCAAGGAGGGGAGACCAGAAGCATCCTAACAAGGGCTCTGAGCAGTTGAGCCCAAAGCTCTGACCTGCATCCATTTATCTCCCCGTGCCCCTGCCCACCTTTCCCCACCCCTAGAGTCCCCGTGGGTCCAAGAGGCAGGCTCCATACAAAGGCCACACATCTCACACTGGTGCCAAGTATCAGGCACCATGGCTAAAAGCAAATGTGGAGTGTTTTTCCAGAACACCAGTTCCACTAGAAGATTTGAGGAAATTATGTTTGGTACTAAAAGTAAAACGTAAAATTCTTATGAATTTCAAAAAATAAAGCAGAAGACTTCAAATAAGATGCTATGTTTAGGGAATTGAGCTGTATCTGCAGGCCCTTTGACACTAGGGTTACTGCTGGCTTGATATCTCCTTTGCATTTTAGGTCCATAGGAATTGAAGTGTAATGAATAAGAGGCCACCGCAAATTCTTTGGCCATTAGAGATACCGGCCAATGGACAGGGGGGCTGTCTCGCTTTCCCTCATGATTGTCCTGCCTGGAGCAGAGACAGAATCTTACCGGCCCTCTGGGAGACAATGAATCTGTAGCTGAAATTCTACAGAGTCTACTGGATGGCATGTTGCCAATGGTCCCTGCTAGGGACCAGGCCCCACTGAGGTCCTAGGGCCCTTTCCCTAGTGATGACTTTCCGTTGTTATCACTAGGGCCTTTTGGTGAGTAGAAGGCTAACGATCTCCCTTCCTTGGGCTTTTAAAATTCAGACAATTCAAAAGGATTTGTAGCATAAAAGCCAAAGAACATTGAACTCCTGTGATTTACAGCAGGAGGGAATTACATGGGTCATACGTGGTCCACTGTCAATGCTGGTTATTTGCGGAGAACAAGTCTAGCCTGTACCTGGCAGCAGAGCAGTAACAATCATGGGTGACATTAACATGAAGGCCTGGGGACACTGCCACAAACAAAATTTTATACAAACAGTGTCTGATAGGTAGAGACAGAGAAGTCAAACTTTCTACCTGCAAGCTCCGCACGCAGAACAGTGACAACCATCACAGATACAAGTGAAGTTTACAATTATTTGCTGTAAAATTATAAATGGGAAGGTTTGGTGATATGTGTATGTGTTCAAATGTCACACAGACAATACATCATCATGGACACTTCTATTTTTCCAACCTAAGAAACAGTTGCTTGCAGTTGCTGCACTGGAGTCATTATAATGACCTTTAAGAGTTATTTATATGTAATTGGTCCTGGAGTAGAAGAAATATTTGTGATTCAGATGGTGTTTTGTACTTCAAATGCCAAAAAATAAACCCACAGGGTGAACGCTACTGAGTTTTCTACCTGAAAAACAGCCTCAGCTGGGTCTTAGCAGAATCAGACACAC